>JBBPMY010000108.1:15688-32039 GCA_038090615.1 Phylloporus gajari | reverse complement strand
TCCTCCGCCCTCTTCCTCTGCTCCTCATGGGCCCTCTTCTCCGCTTCCTCACAGGCCCTCTTCTCTGCTTCCTCACGGGCTTTGCGTTCCGCCTCCTCGTGAGCCTTGTGCTCGGCCTCCTCCTTGCAGACCTTCTTGTGATGTTGTCACTCTGTAAACTTGGCCATGGCGATGCCTTTGTCGTCATTGTCACTTTCGATAAGGCAGTCATCGGGCCAAGTGCTAATGGCGCCAGTGGGGGCGGGCATGATGGTAGTTAAAGGTAAAGAGGCGTAACTGAGTCCAGCAGGCTTTTATACCTTAGGACAATAAGCGAAATTTCAAACTCCGATGGTCCACACTTTGTATTGTGGGCTTGGGCCTTCAGGGGTTCAGGCCTAAAGGGGGGATACTGTCACGATCATCATTTTCCATCTAAGCCTATCTCCGAACTCCATTTTTTATACTCTCGATCTCCGGTGCGTTTCCTATCTTATCGCACCCGGAGATAGTAGGACTTTGTTTTATTGTGATCTCTTGTCTATTAGTAAGCTTTCACCATATTTAGTAACTTACCATATTTAGATGTTCTCCCACTGCGCCCGCATTTCATGCACAGCTCCGGTTCTAGAGTAACCGGAGTCTCCAGTGCATGCTACCTCCGACCTTAGACTTAGTAATTTCTTACAAAGACACTCGTCAGTCTTACAAATCCATAGCCCCGATCTCTGTATAAATAGTGTACTCATAGTCTGTACATACTTCAGTTCGAATATTAACTTAGTCTCTACTCCTCCCTCTCACTTGAGTACTTAGTACTCTCCTCTGATTACCTCCGACCTCCGACCCAAATATGGGACAGGACTTTGACAAGGGCGCACCACATAAGGTGAAGCCAACGTCCCATCCGTCCAGAACTCCGAAGTTTCGGAGTCTCCTCAGGAGTCGACCTGGACTTAACACCATGACACTAAGGAGCAACTTGATACCTTGAGCCTCAGTGGTTCCAGAGCCGACATTGAACAGTCTCTTGTCAGGGAAAAGCTTGCACAGAAAGCTCTTTGTCTGCTCCTCGTTGAGCAGCCAATGGATGGGGGCTGTATCTTCTGCAACCTTAGCGTCCATGGATTCATGGTATATGTCTGTTCTTCAATGGAGTTGGGGTGGTACGGATAACTGTAGAAACGCTTGCTCTTAGTTGGGTCAGCCCTCATGAGCCTGAAAACTTACTGCGCATAGTGATAGTGGCGTATTGTGCTTAGTAATCCTGTCAGAAATGTGATAGGAATATACTGGATAAGTCTAGTTACCCGTTGCATGGTCGTGTTCAAAGGGTTGAGGTGATGTGGTGGTGCGAGCTCATCCTCAGACATAGATCAATTTTGGCTAAGTAGTATCAATCACATTGAGGTGTATTACTAAATCGTTGCATAGCAAATAAAACACAACTACGGAGGAAATAAAGTGTAGTATGATTCCTTCATCCAGTATTTGTTGAGCCAAAAATCGTCTGAAAACCTGTAGGTACTGTTCCATGTTAGACAAGGATGGGCTTCCTTGCTGAAGTTCAGGATCAGATGGGCGGGAGACTGTATATGTGATATAGGGACCACATCCCCAATTCAAGATCCATCCGATTTGATCACCCATTTGAGTAAATGCATTCTGGTGGTCCCTGAACGGTCACTTGCATTGAATCATTGGACGTAGGCAATAAAATAGTCCGTTTTCACTGGATGAAAGATAAGCTTGAGCTGAACAACAAAGTGGCCTAGTGTTGGGCTCCCAATATGCTACGGGCTACAATAGCAATGCATTGATCGTGCCTTCAAGGCCCTTTTGGGGCCAATCACTCGCGGGGCCAGGACTCATGATAACAGTGTCATACAGTCCATGTACGTGATCACCAGAGGGAGGATGTGCACACACAGTTTGCAGGACATATACTCTATTCCTGTCATGATAGAGGTGCTGCTGCATGCATAACTTGTACCATATTTGAATGCGAGTGAATGGTAGTGGGAAATCCAAGTTTGTGGTCCAGGTGCTGGAAACAGGATGGTCTGCACGACGCTCAACATGTCGCAAAAATTCCCAGATTACAGGTCAGAGGTCAGGGATGCCATAAAGGGTAGCCGCTTCATTGACAGTCATGCTCAGGGACGGCTTGATTGCAATATGGAAAGCGGTGGTAGAGGTTGAAAACGTGTGATGGGGCATTGGGGCATTGGGGACAGCACCATGTGAAAGTGCATCTGCAATGGCAAAATAATCGACGACACAAGGGGATACATTCATGTGGTCATGGAGAGGAACTTCCAAAGCAATATCATGATCCTCCTGGTCAATGTCAGTGTTGTCATCTTCAAGCTGAAGGCCATCTTTCTCACACTGGGCTTGAAAGTACGTGGCGATGTCAAAACAAAAACACTTATCCAAACGGTCGAGGTAATGAGCAATTTGGTCGTAGTAGTTCTGATTGTTGCTGAGCCAAGCGGGAACTTTGATCTCTTGAACGTGGGCATGCTCGGTAGCATCAGCTGACTGTTATGATTTCTTTCTTGTCTTAGTCATACGAGCTCTGGACGTTATTTCTTTTTCTCTATGATTACTCACTTCCTCTTAGTCATCAGACCGATGACTCATCATCACTTCCTAATCGTAGTTCTTCCATCATCTTCTTGAACATTCCATGCGATTCCATCACATTCTCTTTAGTCATCCTGCTTATCACTTCCTGTGTGCATGTGTTCTTTCATGTTCCGTCGGTTTCTATACTTTGGGTATATAAACCTTCTCTTTCTTCTTTCTTTCCTTAAGCTAGTTCTCCTCAGAGTACTTCCTGTACCTCTAGACTAGCAACCCATTTGATCTTTCCTCCCATCACCCCTTGTCTCTTTGAGCCTCCACCCGTGCTCTGAATGGAAGCTTGTCCTTCGACCCCTTAGCCTCTGAGTGTCCAGTTCACCATCTTGTGCACAGCACTTTGGACTGATTGGCCATTAGCCTTTCAGTCATCCTCGACCCAGCCGACCATTTGTCACCAGGTTACTCCTGGTCTAGTCAACAGCTGTTGTCTAGCCATTGATAGTCCTAGTCACCCAATTGTTGCCTAGTGACTCTGAGGCGCCTTATCACCGCCCAGGCTTTAGAACCCTTAGCCCTAGCCAACCGTGTCTCAAATCCCTAGTCTCAACAGGTTCTTCTGAGGCTATGCTTTGCCCTACCAGGACCAAGCGTAACACTGACCACTGCATAGCAGGGCCGGAACGACAGATATTTGAAGCAACGCTCTGAAGCAATTCCAGTTTAGGTATCGCCCATGAATTGCATCGAGCACCAGCCTGTATGATTGTGTCTTTGTTGTCGTGAAATAGTTGTAGTGCATCCATCAACTTGGTGATTGTCTAATCGGAGAAGATAGGTGCCTGCACAAGATAACAAAAGTCCTGTAGCGCATGGACTGCAATGAGAAATCGGTGAGGAACGGCGTCAGCAATAACACCAATGAGGTAGCGTTGTACTGAACGATGGTCGCGTCCAGTGACCTGTTTCAGTTTCGAAACACTGTCCTTGAACCTGCAATACCCCACTACAGGTTGCACAAGGGAAAAGTGGAAATCAATCTCGGCAGCCATCACGACTACCACGCACCATTGTACATTGTGATCCCAAGAAAATCGATGAAAGTGATGAAGGAACTCAATGTGAAGGAATTGTGAGGGACAGGACAGTGGCCAGTCTATCCAAAAAGGAAAAACAACGCCATTCAAGTGAAGCATTTTGACAATCCTCAGAAAGGCCTCAAAGTCGTATGGAGAGCACTTCTCTAACACTTGGTGAATGGCCGAGAGTGTGTCTGCACTGGTACGTGGAGGATGAAGAAGTGGGTCGCCAAATTGTGTGGATGTTGCTATCATTAACGGTGATGCGCTGGGACTAGTGGCTGCCATCAGGCACTGTTCAGGAGTGTCTGAAATATAGGCTGCTAGAGGTGTATAACAGTATCGCAGATTGCCAACGGGGTCGCTCATCATGATACCGACCCATGTGGCCATTTTCAGCGGTGATATGACCTCATCCAATGCCTGGTGGATAAGCCTATCATGCAGAAGACTCTGGACGTGAGACTTTTTATGCATGAACTTTGGAATGGGAAGTAGCACAAGAAGAAGATATGTATGTAGGGAGATCTTGGACCTAATCTCGGGGCAGATGTTGGCGAGACTGAGGAGGAGCAGATATGCCATGCGATTTCTGCTCATCACCAATATATTCGTCTTATCTGAGGAGAGTACAATACCAAGCACTGTAGCACCATGAGGGAGAGCATCCTGGAATTCCGGGTGAACTCGGATAGTGACTAAGAATGAGTAAAATTACGATACCTGAATGTCCCATGCACGATCCCCACTCAACCAGTCTTCATAGATGTGACAGATACAAGCAGCAGACGTCCAAACCCTTCACGGGACAAAGGTTATGTGGGGAGCAAGTAATGGGTGGCTCAACAGAGACTGCATGCAGTCAAGTGCTGGACGATAGAAAAGCCAAGCAGGTTGCTTAGTAGGGGCCTCTGTTTCCATCCGCTTGCATAACCATGGCAGTCTCAGCGGGAGAATTTCTGTGCGCGCACGAAGTTCCTTAGCAGTCCAATATGAGAGAGAGATCCGTTTGATCTTCAGAAAATCAGCACAAGTCAAGGTAGAAAGACCAGCAACTTACAATACTCAGCAATAACAAAGAGTCAATCGAAGACATACTCAGGTTAGAGTGTAGGCACCAAGAAGAGAACTGCCATTCTTCTTCAGAGGCAAAAGGATAGTACAAGTTCTCCCCCCGTTCTTGAGTGTGCTCATCTTGCCAAAACCCATCCATGAATGTAGAGCCTCTGGGATACGAATCACTAGAACCAGGGAAAAAATCTGTAACTGTTTGTGGTGCAGTCATGTAGCTCAGGTCCATTTCGATCTGTCCTGACTCTTCGCAGATTGGTGACAAAGGGTAATGGTTCGATTGAGCATCTGAGTCACTGGGGAACTGAAACGGGTCAAGAGGTTCAAAGTTAGAGGCGGTGGGTGTATCGTTGTCAAGCTCAGGAGACTCATGGAGAATATTGGAGTGATCCTGATACCAATTGGCTGAGTAGCATAGTCCCGTCGGCTGATTCATGTGCCGAAGGATGTTGGTCTCAGAACAGAATTTCTTTCTGCATCTTGGACAACTGACGTTCTTGAGTCGTCCACGAATTGCTCTTGCCTTGGGCATCGAGGTCGAGTGGAAAGTATGAGATGCGACTCTGGACAGCGAGGCAAAACGCATGTATCTGGCATGTACCTGTCTTACATAACATAGCACAAGCTTCCGACGTTTCAACGTTTGTTTTCCTTGAACTTCACCATATCACCATGTATGACCACCACTAGGTCGTCTCTGCCAAGTTCTCCCCCTTTAGAGCGACTTGGCAGCACATCGGATGAAATCTTTCACTTCTCGCCTTTTCTAACCCTCGACCAACACACCATAACTCCTACATACTACTACTCTGAGTCATTGATCCCTGTGTATGTGCATCGTAGTACACCAGCTGACACCAGTTTATATCCATCCTGTCGCAGTCCAAATCACCAGCCTGTGCCTCACGATGATAGCCCTCAAACCTCTAGTGAAAGTGAGGATGAGGACAAAGACTCACTCCACGACATAAGGTTTCGGTTGCCTATCACTACTTCCTACTTAATCTGATTTTGCTTAGGAGAATGGTGGCACACATTATGTCATCCCTTGCCCATGCAACTCCAGAGAAGCTTACCTTCTATTAGAGGCAGCTCAAGCCGGCCAACATATTCTCCATGCACACAAGAGTCTCACCTGTCAGATTATCCACTGCAACACGTTGGTCCTCCAATACAACCGTTTGATACTGGAAAGGGCACAGGATGATCTGCGTGCTGCAGATCGCTTTGTCGGGCACATTCGTCTGATGATCTGGAGAAGTGGGCAAACTGCCGCATTTGAGTATGCAATGCAGGAGGGCAATCCATTGTTTACGTCAGGTGTGCCTTGATACTCCCTTGCCCTCGCACCTCGCTGCTGATGCATGGCCCATCAGAGCAACCATCATTTCACTCATCAATTGATGTTGACCTCAGCTAATAGCGCCAGACATTTTCAGTTTCTTGTGTACATGTACATAGTACATATGTATACATGTACTTATTTTTAATTGGTGTATCCTTCAAGCTGGCGGGTTACCTATCAACTTTGCACATGTGCCATATTGACTAGGAATTAGTTGCTGACAGACTGTCCTAGAATGGCACAGATTTGGGTTTTTGCTGTGACACTGTGACTTTGGCGAAGTGCTGTAACCTTGGCTAAGCAGAGATGCCAGCCATCAATGGACCCTGACAAACCATCCCAGAATGGGATAGATTGTGTCCATGTTGTAATACTGTAGCCTCAGCTAAATGAACAGTCAGTTTGCTGATGTGTCATTGTCGTATTGTAGTTGTCGTTGGGATAGTTGACGCTTGGAGAATGTTGTGTGCATTTGTGGCGTGTGAATGGATGAGTCAGCCCATATTCTTCTTTTTTCTAAGTCCCTACATACCTTGCGCCTTGATTGACAATGATGACTTGCACAACCGCCCTCACCAAAAAAGCTAAGTAGTATAAACCCCATTTGACCCGTTCACTGCACTCACCTCACCTCCCAGTCCGTTTGCACCCATCCATGTACCACAACAACAACGTGCACCTGAAGATGCCAGTAGCGCCACAACAACACAACAATGATGTAACGCCGTCGATGGCCCAATGCCATCAACGACCCCATGACGACGACGATGACATGTGCCTGGAGATGGTGGTAGTACTGCAACAACACAACAACAACAGCAATGCAACATCGTCGATGGCCCAACACCATCAACAACCCTGCGCCAATGCATGCGCCTAGGGGATGGAAGCAGTAACGTCGACACAACGTCGTTGATGACCCAATGCCATCAACAACCCTGTGACAACACTGACACTGACACGTGCGACTGCGTGCCTGGAGATGGCAGTAGTGCCACGACAACGATGACCCAATGTCATCAATGGCCCAACACCATCAGCAACAACACAACAACAACAACAATGCATGCGCATGGGGACAGAAGCAGCAACAACAATGGCAACAGCCATGCAATGTCTCTGCCACCACCACCACTCGCACCACCTTCAAGCCAGCGCTGACAACATGATGATGATGGTGTGTGTGCCCGGGGACAGAAGCAGTGACAATGATGACACAACGTTGCCGATGGCCCAGTGCCATCAATGATGCTACAATGACATCTAGCCACGAGGGGGTGATGGTAGCAATGACATGCGCTGGGGGACGGTGCAGTAGTGACTGTAAATACACTAGTTACACCTTGTAGTAGATATAAATTCATTTTTTTTTCCTCCTCTGAGCTGTAAGAAAAATGAACTTAGTTACTTTTTGTGCTTAATCTGCTTGGCCACAGTGTCTAAAAATCTTACTGGTCTTGTGGTGCTATGCCACGTTGCTTAGTTGGTAAGCCAAATTTCAGCCACAGCAAGCCAAATAAAGAACAATGTAAATTTACTGATGTGGAACCACAGCTTGGATGTTGAAGACATTTGCAATCTTCTAGATGTCTCAAAAGCCAGCTGCTATCAATGGAAGAAGATTGTCGAAGAACATGGGAATGTCAACCAACCGACGTCTCCTCTGGTTGAGCGCACATGAAAGATCACTCAGGAAATCTTCGGTGCCATCACTCAGCTCTACTCTGAGGACTCTGATCTCTTTCTCGATGAGGTCTGCACATGGCTTGCTGTTGAACACGATATTGAGATCTCACCCTCAACACTATCTTGAAACTTGAATGATGCTGGCTTTACCCAGAAGGCCCTTCAGAAAATAGCTTCAGAATGAGATGAGGTTCGACGTGAGGAGTTCAAGCAAATGCTCCAAACCGATTTCATTGGCAATGGATCTGAGTTTGTTGTCATCGACAAGACAAGTAAGAATGACTGCACATATGCATGCCATTTTGGTAGGGCTGCTCAGAGATAACATGCTCAAATCTGTGATGTCTTTGTCCATGGAACTCGATACTCTTTACATATGTGCAGCCATGACAATGGACAGATATCTTGCAACATGAGTGATAGAGGGTTCTTTTGATGCCGAGCAATTCTATGATTTTATTGCTAAGGATGTTGTAAGTGCATATATCTCGAATTCCTTTTACCATGTTTTGTGTTAGCTTCTCCAGATGAATCCATACCCAGAGGAGCGATCTGTGATTGTGCTTGACAACTGTTGCATTCACCACAACCAAGATCTCTTGGATCTTGTTCACAGAGCAGGTAATGAGTTTTGTGGGTTGATGTTTTATGTTCACATGATCATTGCAGGATGTTACATACTTGTTGGAATTGTCAGTATTTATCTTATCTAATCTTATCTGACATTCCATATCAGTCATGATCAATGATCTAATCTTGATCATATGCATGGTCATCATGCTTACTATTCAGATATTCTATTATCCATGATAACTGTCACTGTATGACTAAATGTCATATCAAATGACTAATGAATGATTCAGAATGACTCATTCATGTCATGTGACTTAAGGCCCAGTTTAGAATGACATTAGCTGAGAATTAAACTTTGGCTAGAGCGCCTCAAGCTCACATACATCCTGCCACTGGATAGCACCGGAGGAGGGAGGCTAGTGTGACAAGTGTGACATTTCCTATTGTGGTTATCCATATGCTTGACCTAGAGGCCCAAATCGTCCTTCGGGCTGAACTAGAACATTGCTGCCATCACTTTCTCCTCCTAACAATTCTTGTCACCCATGTCATCTATTACTACAACCTCCTTTTTGTTGAAAGGCAGGAAAAACTCCCATTTCATACCTCTGTATTGATAGGTGAAGGATGGATGTTGGAGCTCCTCAATGGCCATCCTAATCAGATCAAAGTATCACTTGGAGTCACACATGAAGTATTCGAAGCACTCATCCAAGTCCTGATAGAGCATGGCTTCAAGCAATCACGTTGGGGCATATCTGTCAAAGAACAACTTGCAATTTTTTTGTATACCTGTGTCACTAGTCTAAGCACCCACCATGTCAGCAAAAGATTCCAACACTCGCCAAGTACTATATCAAAGTGAGCCCACTTTTATATGACGAATATACTGAATATACTGAAGCAAAAACAGATACTTCAAGCAGATGCTCATTTTTTTCTCATCAAACCCTTTCTACTCAATGTATGTGAAGCTACCAACAAGTCAGACTCCCATACCCATCAAGATCGCTGGTGATCACTGCTTCTGCCACTTTTCTGACTGTGTTGGTGCTGTAGACAGCTCACACATTCGGGCATTTGTCCCACTCATCAAACATCCTAATATGCGCAATCGAAAAGGTTTCATATCTCAAAACTGCCTTTTTGTATGCGATTTCGACCTGATGTTTACATATTGCACAACAGGATGGGACAGCACAACACCAGATGCAACCATGTGGTACCACACACATCTAGACGACCTCTATGTTCCAGAGGGCAAATACCTTCTTGCCGATGCAGGGTTCGGTGCTTCAGATACCCTCCTTGTCCCATATCGAGGAGTATAATACCATCTCAAAGAATGACAGTGGTTGAACCAGACATGAGTTGAGATTCACATGATACCGATAGATTACTGAGTGAATGACTATGCTAGTCCAAAAAATAAAAAAGAGCTATTCAACCATCATCACTCTGTCCTTCGCAATGTGATTGAGTGAAGCTTTGGGGTTATCAAACAGCAATTCAGAGTTCTTGCTCTCCCACTTGAATATGACATGGAAGTACAAGCTCATGTACCAGCCGCTCTCTGTGCGATTCACAACTTCGTGCAGATACTTGACCCCACCACCTTTTTCAGCCCAGAGTTCCAAGCAGAATGCTTGGCAAGAGTTCATGAGGATGATGATGATGAGCTCATACCAGACGGGATTCTTGCGGATGGACCTGTGGATGCTGCAGAACAGCAGCGAGCTGATGATCGGCGGGAACATATTGTGAATGCTATGTGGGCAGAGTATTGCAAGGAAATGAGGGAGAGAGGAATAAATTTGTAATGACGACAGCGCTACTGTATGTACATTATTGTATCACATTCAATGTCTTATTTCATGGGCTAGAAGGTTGTGAGCAAGAGTTAAACACCAGACATGAGTGAATGAACATACCATAGACTTCTTTGCCTCAATCTCTTCGAGCGCAGTCCTGATCCAAAGCTCACGCGAGGGTTTGTCAAACTTGAGAAAAAACATGACCTTCGTGCAATTTTCTGGGTTGGCCATGTAATTAGCAAGGTCTATGTTTTGAGACGGCTTGAGGTGAAAGGCAGCAAGAGCATCAGTGGCTTGTTCAATGTAGTCTTTGTTCTCATTCCTGCTAGAGCCGCTTGTGGAAGGCAACTCAAGCAAAAGTCCAAGAGAGGAGAGCGATACGGGCTGCAGAACTGATGAATCCATGTTGTCGAGAAGACTCAACAACTTTTGCAAGACACCCTCCTGTTGCTCTGCTATGCTAGACTGGTGGACTCGTTTATGTGCACTGCCTGAACTGATTTTTAAGGACACGGGACTTGCTACAGCACTTCCTGACTTGCGCTTATGGCTGACACTTGTCATTGAGGTAGATGCCACTGAGGCACTAGAGGGGGGAAGTGAAAGCCAAGTTGATGGTGTCAAGGGAGGAATCACATTGGGATCGGTTAATGGTGTCAGCATGCTAGGAGGGATTGGAACCAGAATATTGGCCATTGGAACATCAACATTGATGGCGGTTTTACTGCTCGAACTCGTTTGGCCCTCATGAGTAGTGATTGTGAGAGGAGTAGTGGTAGTGGCAGTGGAGGGATCACGCTGTGACCTAGACTTTGTTGGGTGGAAGACATGCTTTCTCTTGGGGACAGAGGACACCAGCATAGACATGTCCTCCCAATATGGCCATGCATAGCCTTTGTACTTTGCTGCACCCACATGCATCTATCAACAGTCAATGAAACAGGAATATATCATAAGCAAGAGTCCACTCACCTTGCAAAACGTCTCCCATGCATCATCCGCTCCTTCTTCAACAACTATGCCATTTTTTTCATCGTAGTGAAAGCCTGAACACGACTTAGTTAGTTGAAGGAGAGAATATTCAGCTTTCAGCTGAGATGGTAGTGTCAATGGATCTCAAGTGCATTTGGGATCGTACTCACATTGCCCCACTTGGTGTTACATGAGCTGGCCGTTTTCTCCACCTTCTGCAAAGTGAACTTCTTGTTGACCCCCTTGGCAACCTGAGTCATCGTCTCTTCCTTGAAACCGTTATCACCTGATGATGCAAAGTGGATAAGCAGCTGTTTGATGAGCTCTTCGGTCTCTGCAGGTGTCCATGTGGTCCATGGAGTAGAGCACTTCAATTGGCCCTTTTCTTTCGCTTGCTTTTGCCCTTGGCCCTTCCTCTCGCTTTAAGTTCTTCTTGAACTGGATCAATGGCTGGAAAAGAGACACGAGACCCAGTAGATCTGCTTGATTGGGAGGAGCTGCTTCGAGTGGCAGGCATTATGAGGGAGGAGAGATGGGGGATGGATAGACTGTGCATATGTGTGACATCGTCAGCAATGAAAAAGGGAAGAGGCTATGTCTGATGCTATCTGGTGGCAGGATGTATGCAAGCTTGAGGCGCTCTAGCTGAAGTTTAATTCTCAGCCAATGTCATTCTAAACTGGGCCTAATATGCTGACTGATACTCCACTGCTCATGTTATGCCATTGGTTGATGCTTATAGCATGCTTCTTATTGTCTTTATTGCTATTGGCTAAGATAAGAGCATTATATGCTATTGGCTACTATTGTTCCATTTTTATGGAATTACTGTACACAAGTACAAATAGCCTGTACTGTATATAAGGAGGAGCTCCTCATAGTTGCTCCTCTAAGTGTCCTAGTACCTCTTCTTGTACTAGAGATAAACAACTAGAACCAATACAATCCCCTTCCTCTAGTTCTTATATTCAGTACTACAGAGTTTATCCCTTATACTGAGATTATCCTAGACTACTGAGGTCACTCCCCCTCTATCATCTATAGGGTCACTCCCTCCAGTAGTTACTATTGCCCTTTGGCTATCTGTTACTCACGTACCACCATGACTTCCCTGGTGAGTATTCCCACCAGAGACCATGTGACTTTCTTCCTCTGCATATGAGTGTAATATGAGCCTACACTCATCAGTGGTGCTAACAATTGGAGTCGTACTTCGATAGGTTATGAGCCCTGAAATGGGCCTAACCACTAGCACCCAGGTCTTTGAGCTGTGCTCAGACCTAGACCGGGCAATGATGGGCTTCGTACCCTAGCCCAGATTAGTCACTTATCTCCAGCCTGTACCTGAGCCTGGCGTTTACTAGTCTGCCACCTCACAAAGGTACAATAGGCTTTGGTCATAGATAGTGGATTGCTGGATCTATTCCACAATCAAAAGTGCTACCAGTCTTAAGGACTGAGACACACCGCTACTTGGTAGTGAGACAGTGAGAGAGCTGCTTACAAGAGAAGTGTTCTCTTGTCTAGACTGAAGTCTAAGATTTAATAAGCTCTTACTGACAAACCCTTTGCCCTAATAGGCACTTGTTCAGTAAGTAGCAGCTTCTCTGCTTGCACTTCGTATCCACTCCTAGCCTCTATAAGAGAGCTAGAGAACCTGCAACTGCAGAGACCCAACCCTTACCTTTGGTAAGAGACTATTGATCCACCTAAGACACATCCTAATACATCTTAGAGACCTACTCTGACCTTTGGTCAAGTCCAATTCCATTGATCATCAATGAGAATCATTCCACCTATCAGTGAGACTTACCCTTGATTAATCAGGGAGACTTAACTGACTTACATGTCAGTTTATATCCCTTTATTAAGCCATTCCATCCTTATGGCCTCACCCATCGCCTCTACCTCCTCTACCTCCTCCTCCATTGCCTCTTCCTTGAACAATGTGGCTGACCACCTCTCAGCCCCAGCTACATCCACTAGAGGAATTGAGTGTTCTACTACTGCGTGCATACACGTGCCCATACCCAAGAAGTTGCAAAAGAATCACAACTTCAGTGACGCATCTCACCCAGTCTCTAGGGCTGAGACACCTCGCGGGAGAACTCCTACTCCTGCTGAGATGAACCAGGACATGGCTCTGCCAACCTGGTTGTTCAGGGAACCTCCTACCCTCAAACAGCATCATCCGGTACTGGCAGAGTCATTTGAGAACGACTTAAGGGATCTTGCCAATCTTGGCAGGCTACAATATGAGGCGGCCTACCAGCTGAACCTCATTTACTCCCTCACTGGACATGAAGTCCAGATCATGCCATGAGACCACAGCTCCCTGTGCTGCGCAAGAATGCATCAAGAAGAACCTACCCTTCACGTCCCCTACCTCGAGGACAATGGCACACAACGTGTCGCCACTTTTTTCACAGCCCCCACTCTCCATCCTCTCCAGACAGAAGATGTCAACATTGAGGTCGCTCCCCGCCGCCTGCAGAAATGCAGGCTGGCTCCAATGTTCCCACAGCACTAGATCGGGGTTCTGCTGGAGAACATCCTTAGATCCTCACAGATGGTCTTCCCATTCCACATCCAGACATGCGAGTCTGGAGGCTCTCATCCCATTTGCGCTCTTGCATATTAGAATGAAACCGTAGGTCAAGCCTATGAAGGCACTGGATGGGTATTCCCCTCATCCACCTACGAGGACCACCAATCTTTTGTGGTGCATGACCAGGGCTGGGAAATTTTCTGAAGGGACCTTTTCCCTCCTTCTTGAGCCAATATCTATTTGGCTAAAAGTAAGTCGCCCAACATTGTCTTTGAAGATGGTGACTGGCTTTCTGAGGCTGACGGAGGATGGTACAGCAGTGAACCCGCTGAGGAATACAGTAAGAAGGTAGGGATGGATGTCAGGAAGTTCAACGAACTTCTTAACAGAAAACTCAGACTTGAGCTTAGGAATGCTCATCCTGAGATCTGGAGGTGATCCAATCGCATCCAGAGGCTAATCAAAGAAGCTGTGGGTACTGATGCAGAAGACAATGTTTACTCTGCACTTGCTTCATCAGTAGGCACCCCAGCTGGCAATTGCCGAGCTGAACTTCTCTCTAGAGCTGTCCGCCTAGGTAAGAGAAGAGCTGCTGAAGAAGGTGAGCAGAATCATTGCAATAGGCAACGATTCTAGGTACCTTGCCCACTCTGCCTGATTTCCTATATCCTCTTGGCCATTTACCATTTTTTCTCTATGGACTCTCATTTAGAAACTTTTTGAACTTGTATTCTTTCTTGCAAGTGTCTATCTATTCTAATGGATGATAAGACAATATTTATTTACACTTGTATTATCACCAAAAAATCGTCATTCGATTTTCTTGAGAAAAATAACCAAGAGTTTTAACTCTTGAGACCATTGCCAAGGACTATAAGTCTTTGAGACCAAACCAACCAAGAGACTCAACATCTCTTGAGACCAACCAACCAAGAAATTGACTTAAGATTGTCTTGAGACTTTATATTTACAAGTTCTTTCTTCTAAATTGACCATACTTATGAGGATTAAGAAATTGCTTCAGGATTAAGGATCACTCCTTGAATTTTGAGATATACCACATTTCATTGTGAGATTTCCAGCAGTAAGCTGAGAATCAACCAGTCTTTGACTGAGAAATGACCAGTCATAAATCTGACTGAGATTGGACTAAGTCACCAAAGAAAGTTTGCATGGTATTCCTGTATAGTCCATATAGGAAAATCCATGAGAAACATTCATGGGTCTTATAGTTTCCATGCTCTCCTGTATAACCTATGCTAGAGACCAAGGTAACAATTTGGGTCAACTAAAGTTCTATGCTTTCTTTCACAGATGTAAAATGAATCATTGAACTAAGCAGATGCAGAATCCTTTATATTGGTGAAACTCCATTAATGATGATCATGTTTTGCTAAATACTTTACTTTGCAGATCACATCCTATGGCTGCTATTACTGTTCCAATTGACCTTGGAAGAGATCAACTCACCACAGTCAGTGTTCCCCTTCTAGTTGGTTCTTCCAACTATTCCCTATGAAGCTCTCAGCTTCGTCTTGTTCTTAAATCCCTCTCTGTTTGGAGTTGGATTGATGGAACTACCACATGGGATAATGTTTCCATCGGAGACAAAATCAAGTGGATATACGTGGATTTTCATGTGCAAGATTTAATTCTTGACACTATCCACAGATCTTATCATTGTTTTGCACAATATGTCTACAATGATTATGTTGTTAAGTCCTCAAGTGCAAAAGCACTATGGGAGAAACTTAGGTCTCTTTTTGGACCAAGTTTGTACAGACATCAATGTCTGTTTCAACAACTTACCCAGATTACCATTGATCTGAGAACAGCACTACAAGACATTGGACATATTCTTTCCTTGTTTAACCATTCTGGTTATTGTTTTTCAGAAGCTTTCATTGCCATGTTTCTTTTGAAACGTTATCCAGCAGAAATGTATCATTCCTGCTCAGAGGTTCTCACTACCTCTAGACCTGCCCTTTTGAGGATACATCATGTATCTCAAAAGATTCTCGCAGAGGCTTCCAATATTTTATTGAGACGTTTCATTACTGCCTGCTTAAATGCAGAGATAACAGTGGCTAATGAAAAATTATCCATAATTTAGACTTTAGGTTCTGCTCAGAACCAACCATCAGGGATTCAATCCCAGATGAGACCAACTTCTTCTAAGGAAGATGAACAAAGTCATTTGGATAAAAGCTCTGAACAAGGAAAAGGTAAGGCAAAAAGCCTTGCAAACAATGAATACTAATCAAGGTTCCCATTTTATAATAGAGATGATTCAAACATAACCTTGAACGAAGCCACCGCCATAACTAATCAACATTGACAAGACAATAATGGTCCTTGGCCATTAGCTCCAGAGTCAATCAACTTAGTTGATGAAACTGACTCAGAAAATGTCAACCTTGACATATGGGAAGAAGGAACCATGGACACACCAATAAGTGTGGTAGAAAATTTTTGTCCTTCCACTCCTTCCTTTCTTTTTAACCCAGCATGGCTTGAGCTGGAGAATGAACTTCTCAATAACCAATTAAAATTAATTGAGAACAGATTGCATTCTTTAGCAATCGAGCTGAACCTGAACTCTCAGTTCAGAGATAATCAAGTACCAAGATCGGAAGAGCGTCCACGCAGTTCCTCTGATTGGTAGTCCCACAGTTAGTATGTTGTGTTTGGAACTGTC
>JBBPMY010000108.1:0-15678 GCA_038090615.1 Phylloporus gajari | reverse complement strand
AAATTGAGAAAGAGAAAGGAAAGGGACATTAGTTCTTCCTTCAAAACGATCATTTACATTACCATCCTTTACCTATTCCATTTGGACTAGAGACTTACTTTTATTTAGATGAGATTTGGAATTTTTTCATGTTTGCTTGTATCTATCCTTCCTATATCATACGATGAGCGCATTACAGTGGTACTGCAATGCGCACTTCGAATGAAATAGAGAATACTCTACCTTTCTATCGAAAGAGACTTTACCATTCAAATAAAGAATGAGAATAGTAAGGATAGAGAAACAAGCCTTAAACCTTCTCCTTGAAGAGACAAGCAACATGTACAGCCTATCATTATAGGATGATTGATCACAAAGATGAGCAACATCATCATTTCCTCTTCTAAAAAAGAGATACAACATTATGTGCTGATGTGTTCAACGATGGACACATTCACACAAAAATGGAGTAATTTCACTAATGAATATTCTAGTTGATTTTTGAAGAAACCATTGATTAGTGATATCAACTTTAGGATTTCAAGTGTGTGCACACCTCACACCTCACACTTCTTCTTTTTGCACTTTTATACTAAGATTAATTTCTTAAGACACTAGGATTTATTTCCTAAGACCATCAGATCCAGTATCTGAAACATTAGAGGTCGTGGCTAAGAACTAGGCTTTGCCTCTTCTACCACTTGACACCTCCCTAGGTTTAAACTGTAGCCGGTCCTCTGATCCCTTCAGTTTGTCCTAGAGCATGGATGAAGCTTTTCATCAGCAGCTGCCTGAAGACTGCTATGCCCTAGTAAGGAGCACTGACTTAGAGTTTCTTGCCTCTTGTGTGGCTTTGACAAGTCTTGTAGGACTTGACTCTATGCATTTCATATGCACCTTGGGCAACCTTCCCAAATATTCTCTACTGCCCACATCACAAAGTGATGAAGGAGGCCTTGTAACCCAGCAGAAAGAATATCCATCTGCACTTCCTAGTCATTTGGGATCAGTTCCCATCACTTAGATCCACTCACAACCCTGCAATAGGTGTTGTTGACGAGATGACAGAGTCATCCTGTTCCTCCTTAAAACGGGACATTCATCATCCTTACTGACTCAGCAAAATCAGTATCTGGAAGACAACCATTACAGTGCATCCTCTTAGGTTTCGAAGCTGAGCAATGCGATCTTTGCGACCTCACTCTCCAACCAGCCCTGTGCTGCTCCACACTCCAGTGCCTGCCAACTGGCAGTGAACACGAGACCCACTACATGCTGGTTTCTACAAAGTTTGCCACACTCTTCACTTCTTGCATGGAAGTTTGGTTGTCCTTTTGCTGGTCATCAGGACTTCCACTTGTGCTCTTTCACTCCTTGTTTGGAATGAGGAGGGATTAGAATAGCTGAGCCTTTGCCTGCTATCATGACATTCCCTCACAACTCATTTTGCTAAACACCAGTGTTACTCATCACTGAGACCACCATTCCATTCACCCAAGTACACTATCAATCTTTTGATTGAGACTTTTTACTCTGTCATGGGTAGCTCCCAATAAATGACAAGACAACCATGCATTTAATAAGAGTAAGCATTCAACCAGATCTGCTACGTCACTGTCTACCCCTAGCACAGCCTAGCATTTCTGCCACCTAGTTCAGGAACAACAGACAGAGTATCTGAGATGCTTCACAATTGTTCTGTGTTGGCTATAGTGATGCCTTCACATCCCAGTTCACATGTCACTTTGGCCTGTCAGTCTGATACCCATTTTGACAGAACGTAAGGACATATTGGAACAGACCTATTAGAGACAAAGATTATTCAAAACCCAAGTATGTCAATCTTATAACACTTTCTCCCACACAGTTCCAGAAGTCAAACATAATAAACCTACCACTATTCCCTTATGACTGTACTGAGTCAGGAGCTCAGTACAAGAATTCTTCTTATTGACTCTACCATTCCAGGTTCCTCTCGAACCTGATGATCCTTCATTACCTCTTGAGAAGTGAACAAGAGAGACACCTCCCTAGTCAGGAGAGAAAGCTCTATCATTTCCATTCTCAGGAATTACACAGCTAAGTCTTACCTGACTTACATTGACTGACACAACCTCATATTCATGAGAGAATCACTCCTATATGGCAGGATAGTTGGCTGTAAGTCCATATAAGTTATTCCTGTTATTGGTTGGATCGATTACTGCTCTGGTATTGCACCAGATGTCAGTTATATATCATCCATAAATCCAAAACAAAAGGAATCAACTAAAAAACATCATGTCACTATTCAGGAGGAGTTTCACTCCTAAAAAGATGTTGCTAAAATTCCTAAATCACACAGTTCCATCCAGTTCTTAACTGATCTGAGACATGCCAATCATGTTAATAGAACAAAAGTGATAAATGGAAATAGACTTTATATTTACAGGATCATAGTCAAGCTACAAGAAGATTCCAGTCAAAAGAAACCACTTCTATACCTCTTGGTTTCTGGAATAGCTCCTTGACTTCCAATGAAGTCAGACTTTCAATAAAGTCATTCATCATCATCTTCTCCAAGATAAGGAAGATTCAGACAGCAATACTGTCTTCCTAGACAAAGAAAAAGGAAAGTACCACCAACAGCACTTTGGTCAGGAATAACAAAGGTTTATTCAGTTGAACGAACCTATGGAATGGTTCAGATGTAGCATAGGAAGCTACATGAAGTTCTAAGCTGGCCTTCAGAGCAAAACAGCTTACTTTCTTTTATCTTTCTGATTTTCTGATGACTACCTGATCTTTATTCATTTAAAAGATCTTTTTAACCATTTTTGGTAGCATCACTCATCTTTCAATCGAGGCCTTATGCTCAACTCTCAGGCAAGTTTCCTTTCACCTTTAACATTGCTAATAATGTTTCTTGAGCTGGAGCACTCATACTTCCTCCACCATGATTAAATTCATGAGAAATAAATCACTGAATGATTTATGGAATGCACCATGATAAATACTCATGAGATCCACATTAAATTGTGAGACAAGTCAAAAAGGATTTTCTGTCCTAACCCCCATCAGATCTATCCTAATGGAGATGTCTACAGCTCAAACAAGCTAATGATCACTCAATAATGCTCAAGTAGTTCCTTGCCATACATCATGACTTCAAACTCATGATTGGAACTAACACCAGTTCCTACTTTTCTACAAAGTAGAAATCTACTTCATTCTTCAGAAACTTACTTCCAGACAAGCGATGCAGATGATCCATTCCTGCAATTTCATATTGCTTTATCAGAAGGTCAAAACTGACCAACAAGGTTTAAATAAATAATTGATCTTCAGCACATTGGCTTGACATCTAGTCACCCATAACTGCTGTAAAAGTTCAAACTCCTTGTTCTGATACAAGAATGATTAACTGGTAACAAGAGTGTAAATAACTGATCATATATTGACGCCAAATTGATATTGTTCAAACACAACCTCATTACTGAGAGACAACCGACAACAGCATCATTCAGGGCTCAATAATACTGTTGACATGGTAAAGTCATACTTTCACCAGTGTTGACTAATCAACAGTAACTAGGCATTATCATCATTAGAAACCTGGAACACCTTAAGGTTTCAGAGGGACATAAACATCAATCCTTTACACTATTCCTAACATTCACAGTGAGGAGAAGTGTTGGAATTGTCAGTATTTATCTTATCTAATCTTATCTGACATTCCATATCAGTCATGATCAATGATCTAATCTTGATCATATGCATGGTCATCATGCTTACTATTCAGATATTCTATTATCCATGATGACTATCACTGTATGACTAAACGTCATACCAAATGACTAATGAATGATTCAGAATGACTCATTCATGTCATGTGACTTAATATGCTGACTGATACTCCACTGCTCATGTTATGCCATTGGTTGATGCTTATAGTGTGCTTCTTATCGTCTTTATTGCTATTGGCTACTATTGTTCCATTTTTATGGAATTACTATACACAAGTACAAATAGCCTGTACTGTATATAAGGAGGAGCTCCTCATAGTTGCTCCTCTAAGTGTCCTAGTACCTCTTCTTGTACTAGAGATAAACAACTAGAACCAATACAATCCCCTTCCTCTAGTTCTTATATCTAGTACTACAGGGTTTATCTCTTATACTGAGATTATCCTAGACTACTGAGGTCACTCCCCCTCTATCATCTATAGGGTCACTCCCTCCAGTAGTTACTATTGCCCTTTGGCTATCTGTTACTCACGTACCACCGTGACTTCCCTGGTGAGTATTCCCACCAGAGACCATGTGACTTTCTTCCTCTGCATATGAGTGTAATATAAGCCTACACTCATCAGTGGTGCTAACAATCAGAGTCATACTTCAATAATACTTTTCCTTCCACCATACTCCCCAGACCTCAAGCCCATCAAGGAATCATTCAGTACCTGTATGTCATCTATAAAGTACAAAAATACTGATAGCATCCCCTTGTAGTCAAGGCTTATATTTGTCACCATGGTAATGAGTTGCGCCTCAAGGACAACCCCATTCATGCATTGTTAGAAGCAACAGCCTGTATTACAGCTGAAAAAGCACAGGGATGGTTTCAGAATGCTGGGTACATCATTGCAGAGTAGAGTTTACATGTTGCTGAAGTCGAGCTTGATGTATACTATGGAACAGTGGAAATGAAAGTGAGAGTCCAAGTAATGTGCCAAAATGAGAGCAATGTGTCCAAGTAACATGCCAAAATGAGAGCAATATGTCCAAAAAAACTTACACTTGACCAGATTTGAGTTTCTTATGGAAGTCAAAGTGTGCGTCCATGAATGTGTCCCAACCTAATCTTGAAAACTTTCCATACTCTCGCCATTCTCTTTCCTCAAACCTCTCAACACCAGGGTGACCAGGTTTGTACTTGAGAGCCTTGAGCTTCTGCTTGTCGCCATCAGAGATGTCATATGTGTCACAAAACTCATCAAGCGAAATATGGTGGGTGATTTTAGTCGGCGAAGATGTTGGCTGAGGGACATGAGATGGGAATCCAGAACCAGCTGATTGATATGTGCCATACGGAACTTGTGGAGCACCATGAGGTGCTGATGGATAAGGTGTCTGAGGGTAGTACTGTGGATACCCATAAGCTGGTGGGGGCTGAGGAGCAACATAGCCAGGGGGTGGATACATAGTCTGAGAATAATATTACACTGGCAGAGGTCCGTTAGAAGTGTTTGTGATGATACCTGAGTCTGGTTGTGCACTAGCCTGTTGAGAATGATGATTATGTCATCATTAATCAGCATCGATTAGATGCTAGATCATGCTTATCTTCTTATCTATCTTATCATTGTAGTAAGCATGATTACTTATGATCCTATCTTCATGGATCATTACATTTTCTGTATGACACTGCTCATGTTTTGCTATTGGCTATTACTAATAGTACGATAAGAGAGTTTACTGCCATTCATCTGCAAAACGGTTGAGTAATGTTATCACTGGACGACTTTCCAGCTCTTGGCCAAACATTGTGATTGGTGGAGAGAGCTCGGTAGTCCCATAACCGATCCAAATGGGGACCAAAACTGAGCTATGCCAAATAAAAAACCCAAAAGGTTTCTGAACGGTTGGCTACACCTGCAGATGTTGGCTGTTATTGTTCTACGTATTTAGAACAACCATACAAGTACAAACACAATGTACTGTATATAAGGAGGAGCTCCCACCTAGTCGCTCCTCTAACAGAATATCCATCTCTGTTCTTTCATATACGCTAGTCTCTACTATTGCTCTACCCATTTCTTGGTTACCACATCAAGTCTCCTATACTAAGTGAGTATTCCTACTTAGCTCATTTCCTCAACCATTCGGAGTATTCCACTCCAAAATAGCCAAGTTCGGAACTTGAAGACACTTGTCTTTTGTGAAATGATGAGAAGTTGGTGGCACAGAATGATCAGCTTCTCCACAGACCTGAGACAAGAAAGGAGCTACAATCAGATGTGGACTACAAACAGAATTTCCACATACAATAGTGTTTGCCCAAAATTTGATCTATACACTTGTTAGTTCAATATAGTTTTCGTGCTCATCTTTCCATACACACTTGTCAGGAAAGAGTTTCTTGTTTCCAATGGGAAACTTGTCCATTATCTCTTGCTCAGCCTTGTCTCTCATAGTCTTGATACCAGACTTGAAGGACTAGGCTGTTAGCATATGTCCACTACTGAGAGTTCAGTAGACACATACGATATGTGCTTTGTTACCTGATAGCACATTTTTACCTCTATTTCTGCCATCCTGCTGTATCTTGTCATCCTGAATCTTGTTATCTGAGTGAGTAAGTAGGTTATATGCAGCATGTTTACATACTGTGTCATCCACATCCAACTCACTCAATGGTTTTGGCGTATACAACCAGACAACAACATTTTTGACCCTCACACATTTTGCTTTGACTGTATCAAGGAGGAATTCAAATGCAGACTCGTCTGATAAATTCTTATGAGCCATCTGAGCCTGTCCTTCAAACCTCCACTGAAATTTCTTGACTGGAAGAGCCCCAAAATCGCAAGAGAGAGTAGAGGAGACTTGCATTTTGAATTTGGCAAAGCCAGATTGTGTGTTGAACTTGAATGGGGCCATTGATTCCAAAGATGTCATAGTCGACATCTTGCCACCTTGGCCTGCCTTCTTTTCCACAGTCATCTCAGCTTGGACATAAACAGTGAAATAATGAGCAGGTTCTCCTTCAGATTCCTTGTCAATGGCAGACTTGCTTGGTTTGTGCATGTTATGAGCACCCATACTATCAATCTTGTGTTTCTTGGCCAGAGGCTTGATATCTGTTTCAATGGCCTTTTCAACAGGTTCTCGAGTCTTGAAGGACAAAGCAGTATGATTGACGAATCGGATTCCTGGACTTGGAGGTGACACTAGAATAACAACACATCAGTTCAAATCCCAGATTTTGAAAAAAGTGACAGAATACCATGTTCTTGACTGAGTTCACATCAGCAAACTGACCTTTTGTTTAGCTGAGGTTCCAGTATGGCAGCATGGACGCAATCTATGCCATTCTGGGATGGAATGTCAGGGTCTGTTGACAGCCAGCTTCTCCACTTAGCCGAGATTACAGCATCACAGCATAGTCCATATGACACACAATCTATACTATTCTGGGACAGTCTGTCGGGGGCGGAATCTCAGCCGAAGTCACACTCTCGACACAGGCACAATCTAGTCTATTCTGGGATGGTATGTCTGTACAGCCAAACTCAGCAGTGCCAAACTTCCGGTGCGTACCATTGAGCAATGCAGGACCAAAAATAATCAAGTTCAAGCTAACAGTCCGAGATGGTAGGTCAGAGGACTCATAGATAAAAAACTACATGTATATGTATGGACATAAATACACGAAATGTTCGAAGTGTCCAACGAGTTGTAATTACGTGAGGTCAACGTCAATTGTGGAGTGAAACAATGGCTGCTCTGAGGTGATTGGCACCATGCATTAGCTGCCAGGCACAAGGACTCAGGAATTTTGGGATGTACCGGATGCAAACAGAAAGTTAGTCTCCTACATCATGTACTTGGATGCAGGGGTTTGGCCACTTTTCCGAATCATCAGACAAACATGCCTGACGAAGTGATCCGCAGCACAGAGATCATCCTGCACCTTTTCCAATACCAAGCGATTGTATTGGAGGACCAATATGTTCCGGCAGATAATTTGAGAAGCAAGATTTTTGCGTGCGCAAAGAATACATCGGTCAGCTTGAGCTGCCTCTAATAAGAGGTAAGCTTCTCTTGAGTTGTGTGGGCAAGGGACAACATGGCATTTGCCAGGAGCTTCCTAAGCAAATGTAGACTTGGTAGTACTACTAATAAGGAGCTCGGCACTTATGTCATGAGGCTCATCCTTGCCCTTGTCCTCATCTTCATCCTTGTCCCCACTGTCCTCGAAAATTTGAGGGCAATCATCATGAGACGCCGGTTGGTGATTTGGACTTCGACAAGATGAGTGGGAACCAGAGTCTGGTCTACAATGTGCATGTGCAAGGATTGCCGGTGATGAGCTGCAGTGGTATATAGGCGTTATGGTCTGATGGTCAAGGGGTAGGAAAGGCGATAAATGGAAAATCTCATCCGATACCCCCAGTCGCTCAGGAGGTACAGTACTTGGCAGAGATGGCGACCTGGTGGTGGTCATACTTGGTGATTCGAGAAAAACAAAGCCAAATGCCCCTAGCCTTGCACTAACATTATGTAAGTTTACATCCAGCTTGCGTGCAGTTGCCTCGCTGTCCACTGGAGTGCATCTATATACTTTCCACTTGGACTCGATGCCCAAGGCAAGAACAACTTGAGGAAAGCTCAAGAATATCAGTTGTCCCCGATGTGGGAAAAAATTCTGTTCTGAAATCAACGTCCTTCGACACATGAATCAACCAACGGGACCGTGCTACTCCGCCAATTGGTACCAGGACCACTCCAGTATTCTCGGCAAGTCTGCTGAACATGATGACAATATGCCTGCTGCTCCTGACTTCACGACACTTGATTCATTTCTGTCTCTAGATGACATGGATGTCCAATCAAATCACAGACACTATCCTTCATCCCCAACCCGTGCCTCAGAATCAGGACAGACTGGAATGGACTTAGACCATGCGGTTACGCCACAGACATTCACAGAATTTTTTCCAGGTAGCAGTGTTTTGTATCCCAGAGGCGTTACATTTATGGACAAGTTCTGGCAAGATGAGCATGCACAGGAACAGGAGGAAAATCTGTACTATCCCTTTGCCTCTGAAGAAGAGTGGCAGTTTTCTTCCTGGTGTCTATGTTCTAACCTGAGCATGGCTGCAATCAACTCTTTGTTATCACTCAGTATTGTGAGTTGCCAACTTTTCTACCTCAGCTGATGCTAATTTCCCAAAGATCAAATGCATCTTGCTATTGTATCATACTGCTAAGGAACTTCATGCACGTACAGAGATCCTCCCATCGGGACCATTGTGGTTGTGCAAGCAGATGGAAACCAATGCTTCTACCAAGCAACCTGTTTGCCTTTTCTATCGCCCTGCCCTCAATTGCGTGCAGTCCCTGTTAAGCCACCCATTGCTCGCATTGCACATTACCTTTGTCTCACGAAGAGTTTGGACATCTGCTGCTCGTATCTATCACGTCTATGAAGACTGGTTGAGTGGAGATCGCGCATGGGACATTCAGGTATCATAACTTCTATGTTCTTAGTTACTATCTGAGCTCACACAGGATTCCAGGATGCACTTCCTCCTGGTGCAACAGTGCTCGGCATTGTCCTTTCCTCATATAAGACAAATATATCAGTGATGAGTGGAAACCGCATGGTGTACCCACTCCTTCTCAGTCTCGCCAACATCTGCCCTGAAATTCAGTCCAAGATTTCTTTACATATGTACCTTCTTCTTGCACTCCTTCCCATCCCGAAATTCATCCATAAAAAGTCTCGCGTTCGGAGTCTGCTACATGATAGACTTATCCATCAAGCATTGAATGAAGTCCTAGCCCTGCTGAAAACAGCTGCACGGGTCGGTATTATGATGAGCGATCCCGTCAGCAACCTACAATACTGTTATACCCCTCTAGCAGCCTATATTTCAGACACCCCCGAGCAGTGCCTCATGGCAGGCACTAGTTCTAGCGGATCACCATTAACGATGGCAACGTCCAAACAATTCAGTGACTCATTCCTTCATCCTCCCTGCACTGGCGCAGGCACACTTGCAGCCATTCGCCAAGTGTTGCAGAAGTGCTCTCCACGCGACTACGAGGTCTTTCTGAGGGCTGTCAAAACGCTACACTTGAATGGCGTTATTTTGCCGTTTTGGGTAAACTGGCCATTGTCCTGCCTGTCACAATTTCTTCACAATGAATTCCTTCACCATTTTCACCGGTTTTCTTGGGATCATGACATGAAATGGTGTGTGGTAGTCGTGACAGCTGCCAAGATTGATTTCCGTTTCTCCCTTGTGCAACCTGCGGTAGGGTATCATGGATTTGACGACGAGATTTTGAAACTCAAGCAGGTTACTGGACGAGACCACCGTTCAGTTCAACACTACCTCATCGGTGTTATTGCTGGTTCCATTCCTCGGTGATTTCTTATTGTGCTGCGTGCACTACAAGATTTCCACTATCTCGCACAGGCACCCATCTTCTCCAATTGGACAATCAATAGGATGGCGGATGCACTTCGGCTATTTCATGACAACAAAGACGCAGTCGTACAGGCCGGTGGTCAAGACGATTCATGGGCAATACCTAAACTAGAATTACTTCAAAGCATTGCTTCAAACATTCGTCGTTCCGGTCCTGCTATGCAGTGGTCAGCCAATGCTACTGAGCATGCCCACGTTCAAGAGATCAAAGTTCCCGCTCAGCTCAGCAACAATCAAAATTACTACAATCAAATTGCTTGGTACCTTGACCGCTTGGATAAATGTTTTCATTTCGACATTGCCACCTACTTTCAAGCCCAGCGCAACAAAGCTGACCTCCACCTTGGAGAGGATGACGATGCTGAATTTGACTGGGATGATGAGGAAGACATTGCCTCAGAAGCTCCTCTTCGTGACCATATGAACATATCCCCTCGCACTGTTGACTATTTCACTGCAGCGGATGCCCTTTTGTGTGGTGTTGTCCCTAATGCTCTAATCCCCCATCGCACCTTCTCGACTCCTACCATCACTTTCCATATCACACTCAAACCATCTCTTAGTATGACTATCAATGAGGCAGCTACCCTATATAACATCCCCAACCTGCGACCTGCAATTTGGGAATTTCTGCAACATGTCGAACACCAAGCAGACCACCCCATTTCCGGTGGCCGGACCGCGGACCTAAATTGTCCACTACCATTTAGTTGCATTCAAATATGGCACAAATTACGCATGCAGCAGCACCTCTATCACGACAGGAACAGGGTAGATGCTCCGCAAATGGTACACGCGTATCCTCCTTCTAGTGAGCACCCACATGGACTGTATGATGCCATTATCATGAGTCCCGGCGCCACAAGCGATTGGCCTCGGAAGGGTCTTGAAGGTACGGCCACCACATTGCCATCGTAGCCCATAGTGTATTGAGACCCCGACGATAGGTCACTTTGTCACCCAGCTCAGGCTCATATTTTGCCTGCAGCACACTGATTACTTTATCACTTATGTCCAATGGTTTAATGCAAGTGACCGCTCAGGGACTACCGGAATGCATGTGCTCAAACATGCGATCATATCAAATGGATCTCAGGTTGGTGATGTGGTCCCTGTATCACATATTCGGTCTGCCACTCATCTGATCCCAAATTTCGGGAAGGAAGCCCATCCTCGTTTAACATGGACTAGCAGTAATGAATTGTCGAATGATTTTTGGCTCAACAAGTACTGGTCGAAGGAGCTTTACTATGCTTTAAGTCCTTTCTAGCAGGTTGTGTTCTATTTACTGCATTATAATATAGTAATAGACCTCGATGTGACTGATTGATAGCTGATATCAATGTGTGTCCACGGAGGACCTACTAAGCTCCCACCACCACCTCATCTCAACCCTCCAACATGCAGTGGGTAACTACATCTATCTTGTATATTACTATCAAATTTCTGACAGGATTACTAAGCACAACACGCCACTATCCCTCTGCATGGTATGTTTCCAGGCTCAATGAGCCAGACCCGAGTAGCTGACAGCAAGCATTTCCACAGCTATCCGTACCACCTCAACTTCGCTGAAGGGCAGATGCATACCATGAATCCATGGACGCCAAGGTTGCAGAAGATACAGCCCCAGTCCACTGGTCACTCAATGAGGCACAGACCAAGAGCTTTCTGGCCAAGCTTTTCCCAGATGAGCAATTGTTCAATGTCGCCTTTGGTACCACTGAGACTCGGGGTGTCAAATCACTTCTGAGCATCATGGAGGAGGTACAGCAATGAGAGAATGACCAATGGAAGTATTATCCCGACCCCTCCAAGACGGATAATTGGGAGGAGGGGATTGCAGATTTCTTCAACGATATCATCTGTCATACTCCAAGCTCCCATATGTGTACGAGGTACGTGAGGACGATCCTCACACATGCTTAATATTGAATCTGCACTAGACAATGGACTGGGAAGGCTGCAAACAAGCCTCTAGGTGATTTGAACGGCACGGTCCACAAGCCTGACCTCCTCCTTTGCGAAGAAGGGGTGATCAGGGACCACATTGCAGAAAAGCAAAAATTTGACATGCAGACCGATATCTATGCAATGGGCGAAGTGAAGAAGAGGTACAGCGACGAAAACAAGAAAGACGCATATATTGAACTCACTGGCAAGGTCGCATTTTTACTTGAAGTTCAGGATGGACGTTATGCGGCACCTGGCATTCAGCTCATTGGTAACTGCATCATCCTCACTTTTTTTGACTGCAGCAGCTCCATCTCCACCTATCCTCTCGACATCCATAAGTATCCTGAAGAGTTCCTCCATATTATTCTTGGAATCACTTTCGCCGATGGGACCACCTTTGGTTTCGATACCTCAATCTCCCCTGCTGAGAATGGTCGAAAGAGGATCCAAATCATCCTGCAAAACAATCAGTACTTCGTCTTGGTTGACACATTACTCTTCTTCTTGGGAATGTTACATGGGCAGGGTACGACCCATCAGCAAACTGCCAAAACTGCCACAGTGATTTCTGTGACCATGCTCTTGTGACAGCTGGTCACAGCATGCACAGGTGTAACAGAGCCACAGAACTACCTCAGCAAGAACCTGCTTGTCTCCACAGCATTAAAAGCACTCCCAGTCACAACAGCACCCACAAGATAATAGCTCACAAAAGGAGACAATCTCTCCAATGCAAGGTAAATTTATAAGCAAGTAACTAAATACAGCACATGCATCAATGGGTTCGGAGGAAGACAAAAGGCCCTTGGATGCTAAGGTGAAGTGAGTCACTCTTCGCGGTGTTTTTGTCACGTCCTTGTTGTTGCGTTGTGGAACATTACAGTGCCATCCTTGTCACATATTTCGCATCGTCCTGGTCATCACTCCTCGCCATGCTCTCCCTTGTCGTCATGTCCATGGCCAAGATTGTTGTTGTTGTTATGCCCCCCTCACTATTGGCTGCACACGCATCACCGTCATCATTATCACAGGTGTCAGGTTGACAATGCCGTGGCGTTGTGTAGTGGCAGCGACAAGCCATTGAGCTCGTTGATAAGTGGGGCCTGGGGGTGATGTAGGGTGCGTACGGTGCATCGAACAAGCCCAACGTAGAGGTGGCCGTGCGTGAGTTGGTATGGAGGAGTGGGTAGCATGAGGTGGGGAAGGAAAAAGCATACATGATGTTAAAGTCAAATAATAATGCCATTGAACACATCACCTACCTGGTCCACTTGCTTGCCACTGTCATGGGCTCAGTTGCTAGAACTTGGTCGTCGTGGTATTAGGTAATGAATATTTGAACCATTTGAACGTGAGCATTGAGGCAAGTAAAGAACGAACGTGTGGAAAGAACGAACGTGTTGTGACAATTGTCATGCTAAATAGACACCATACAATGAATACAATATAACGAATAGTACTTTGATAGCGTCAAGAATATTAATCCAACTTCACAGTGATATACCGACCAGAAGTGGTTTCAACTGCTACAGCACCTGCAAGATATTATTGATGCTTTAGTATGAACAGCACACATATGGGAGAACTTGCCGGAACGATCAGTATGGTCCAAAAGAATGACCCCACTACGAATGTCGGTGTTGTGACTTGTGCACGCAGTTCGCATGCACATTAGTCTTAGACTAGCCTCATTAACATGTTTGGTGGCCGTACCAGCATGCATCTTCATAAGGCTTGATTCTATCTCATGCTCACGGATGACGCAAGCAGCCAGGGCTTCTTCAGCATGGTATGTGTCACATTTTGCTCTGGCAAGATCCATGAGGAGTCCATCCTCAAGGTCATGCGAAGCTCCGTCGATTGCCTAAGTCCAATCAGTTGAGAGGAATGGTGTGAAATAAAAGATATCCTCACCAAGGAGGCAATACTATCAAGAATACCATACAGATCGCTTTCACTCCCATGGTGCAATTCAGAGCCCCGAGTTGCGACACGCGGCGTGATGGAGGGGCAATAGCTTGTTGAGCAGAAGGAAGTACAGGTATCCGTGCATCGATTTTCTGAAGGGAATTTATGCAGCAAGTCTTCGGGGGTCCTGGGTATTGAACGGCATAGAGTACTGGTGCAGTGAGCGAACATGGTCGTAGTAAATATACAGTTTTGGAAATTACCGAATCACTCATGCACCGCTGTCCCTCCTGCGGCAAAGGTGGGTTCAAGGATGATATGGCTGTTGCTCGTCACATGAGCCAGCCACGCTCTGGATGCAACACCTGGCTGGATGATTTCATGAGGATTGACTCCACTGTTCTGACACAGGCCGATATTAGTAACAATGAACCTCAAAGTTGGTTCTCTGACTCTCATCCGAACCAAGCTGCTGTTTATGACGAGTGGGATAGCACAGAAATGGATATGACAGCAGATGATTACGGCGGTGGTTTAGGAGAAGACGAGGAAGTACGGGGAACGGCTAGTTCAGAAGTCATCAATCACTTTCTGGACTACCCTACGACTTTCGGCCCTGGCTATACGTTTCTAAACACCTTCCATGCCAATCCGAACCATGTTTACCGGAAGACTAACCTCTACTTTCCATTTAGTTGTAGGCAAGACTGGGAAGTAGGTTCATGGTTACTTCACTCTGGATTGAGTATGGCAAAAATTGATGAGTTTTTATCCCTCGAGATGGTGTGTCTACTAAATCCCTACATTTCTAATATTGCTTCTGATATAAAAGAACCGTCTAGATCCAGAAGCTTTCATTGTCCTTTTGTTCAGCAAAGGAACTGCGTGGTCGAGCTGAGATGCTCCCGAGTGGACCTCAATGGCAATCACAAATACTCTCAATGTCTCCCGATGTGACAAAGAGTCCCGTTGTTCTTTACTGGTGGGACCCTCTAGAATGTATTGCAGCTATACTTAATTGCCCTACCTTCCACGGCGCCATGGAATTTACGCCATGGAAGGTATACACAACGGCACAAAGACTTTGCCGTGTATACTCGGAGTGGATGACGGGCGATGACACATGGAATATGCAGGTGAGTACTTGGAGTGCCATTATCTCATTGTGACCTCTAAAACACGTCTAGTCGACACTACCACGTGGGGCAACACTCCTAGGGACGATACTGTCATCCGACAAGACCAACATATCGACGTTGATGGGTGACCGTGTTGCACATCCTTTATTGATCAGCCTGGCCAACATATGCATGAAGGCTCGAATGAAGTCAACTTTGAGAGCCTTCGTCCTTACCGCTCTCCTTCCCATGCCAAAGTTCATACACAAGCAGAAACGCATACGGGGTGTCCTAGGAGACCGCCTCATCCACTGGTGCCTCGACATCATATTGGTGCCTTTAAAGCAGGCCACCTGGCTGGGAGTCATGCTATTGGACCCTATAGGACATAGCCAGTATTACCCCGCTTGCCAGCTATATCATGGATACTCCAGAGGCTGCAATGTTGTCTGGGGTTGGAGGGAAAACGTCACTGCTGACGATGGCTATGTACAAACAATTCAGTGATCTGGTCTG
>JBBPMY010000107.1:0-32046 GCA_038090615.1 Phylloporus gajari | reverse complement strand
CTAGACAAATACCTGATATTATACACACAAACCATCCACATTGCCTGTTTTGGCCACCATGAGACATTGGAGCTCTACTCTCTGCTGAAGTGTGACCATTGACCTGTATGAATCATAAGCATCCTGTGGGGGGAAGAATGATAGGGGGAGGGAGGAGGGGAATACTTACCAGTTGAAATCTTGTATACACTACAAATGATTGCTGTTCATCAGCATTAATGTCATTATCCCAGTACCAGCCATCCTGCATCTTAATGCAGGAACTGAACTTGATGACATTGTCAGTGATAAAGTACTGAGGGCAACTAGCCAAGCTTGGGACCAACTCAGAATGACTCTACAGTCCACTGCGAGTAACTGAGGATAATATTAGAGGTGTAGGATGAAGATATAGTACCTGCAGTCCACTGTGAGTAATCAAGGGATCTCAGAGTGGACTTGCAGAAGCTATGTATGCTTCAGATAAATACTAGTAAACAACTGGCAAGCCACATTAGCCACATCATCACAAATCATAAGAGGTACCACAGAGACATAGAATGAAGGTGGAACAATGGGAACAAGTGATAGGATGGAAAGTTGAATATAGAGAATTTAATAAGACTATAATTGAAGTGTAATCAGCGCAAGATCACCAAACCTAACAGTCAGATGGTCTAAAAGTGAAAACAAGATTAGCATGATCATTAAGTGATTCATATGCAAGATGTGCAATAATTCTACCCTTCAAGAACACTGCTCTGCTATAGTCATGTTACAGCAACCTGTCTCTCCTTTCAAGGTATGCAATGTAGTTGGAGGAATGTGGTTTGTATCTGACAAGCAAATAACCTAGGCCCTAGGATCATGTGTAGACAGTGATAAGTGAGATGGGGTACAAAACATGAGTGCTGAATGGAATCCCTTTGTATATTAGCTCCATTATGATATCTGAAAGCTCTGGACTCAGCTGGTTGCAAATCAGGTAGAGGATTGAAGATGGATTGTCAAGAAGGAGGGCAAATGTTGAATTTGGTCTAACCTTCAATGTTATCAGATAAAACATCCTCTCAATTTTATGTCCATCTATTGTGATGTGATGCCCTTCTCACTGTTGAATGGTGAGATGGCCTTCAGCATACTGTTCCATAAGGCTGCAATCTGTCAGGTCACCAAGAGAGCCAAGTGGCTTCCCTACAATCAACCTCTCAAGGAAGGTGGTTGCTGTCATGTGAAATTGGGCTCCACCAGATAGGCTTAATGAACCTTCACAGATCTCAATAGCAAGAGAGCTATGTCAGAGGGTGGACAATTGAAACCATAGAATTTCTCAAGGATGCTATAAAGATCCATGATGGAGAACAATTCATACTCTGGAATGTTGTCACTGATGAGAACAGATGCAGGATTGGCAGCAAAGGTTGTGGGATGGCTGGAGAGGATGTGTAATAGTACTGAATCACTGTTAAGTTCAGATTTGGGTGTCTGAACACTTGGGGCAGTCTCAGACTGTGGATTACACACCATTGGTTGTTCTGGAGAAGAAACTGCAACTGTTGGCCAAGGGTTGCAGGCCATCAGTTGATTGGATGAGGAAACTGCAACCATAAGCTTGGAGTCACAGGGTAATGACTGGTTGAAGGACTAGCTGAGAATTGTAGAGCATCAGCTGGCCAGAGGAGGTGGCTGTAACCACTAGCTACAGTGGCTGGGGATCACAGAACAATGACTGGTTGAAGGAGGTAGCTATAACCACTGGCTAGAGATCATAAGGTATTGGCTGGTTGGAGAAGGTAGCTGCAACCACTGGCTACAGTGGCTGAGAATCACAGGGCAAGAACTGGTCAAAGGAGGTGGCTGTAACCACTGACTGGGGATTGCAGGGCATTAGCTAGTCAGATGAGATAGCTGTGACCATGGACTATGAATTACAGAGCAATGGCTGGTCACAGAAGACTACTACAACCACCAACTGTAGAAAAAGTGATCTGCTAAGCCACAGTGCTTTTACTAGATGATAGGAGGTTGCCTTGAGGTAACTTGAAGATCAATGTAGGGACTACACAGAGAGACATTGGCTTTGTATGTTTATTGTTGTTATTGTCAACATCATCAGATTTAGGTTCTTTGTCTGGGCCAAATTCAGTACAGAGGTCCCACTTGTCCTTGAAAGCATCATAATGCTATTTGCCATCATACTATTCAGACCACAGATTAATGTATCCAACATAGCTAATGAGGGTGCAAATCTGGAATCCATTTTCTTCCTCCCAAAGGTATACATTAGACCCCTTCCTCCCTGGTGCCTTATCTCTATGGGCATGCTCAGCACATTCCTCACATTTTTTCCTGGCTTCAGGGGACTTGTTCTTTATGGTCATCTGATTCACAACAGCCCATTGAGTGAAGAACTGTTGTCAGGTCTCTCCATATTCCTGGCCACTTCCATTGACAAGTTGTGGGCTATACAAACTACTTCTTGAACACACTCCTTATTGATCATCTTGATGGTGCCCTTGAGGGCTACTGTGGTTGGATAGAAACAATTGTTGAGCCATGCTCCATCTACCACATTCTCTGACATATGGCTGATTGTTGGCTTGTGCAACAGGTTGGGAGTGCTCCAATACAAATAGATGGGTATCTGGTAATCCACCAGAGTACAAACATGGGCCAAGGACATCAAGTCTCTGACATCCACCATGGTACCAACTTATGTAGACTCTGAAATGGAGGCTAATAGTATACAACTATAGATAGTGGAAGCCCTTTGAAGAGCAATATTGTGATCCAGGAGAGTTAAAACAGACACTCAGAGTTCAGAGTCAGCTTTCACATGCACATCATAATCAGATACTGGAAGGCTGACAGCACATGTCTCCCTGCATCACAGGCATGGACCTCCATTTTGTACACCTCTTGATATCTTGCATCATTAGGCATGGGTCTAAACACAATATCTGAAGTGGTGGGAGTGAGGAAGGCACAAACACTGCAGTAAGAAACTTCTCCAGTTCAACCCATCTTTTGATGAGATCAGGCAAGATGATGAAACTCTTCTCAGCATAAATAATGGGTATAGGATGATTATGGTAGTTGAGGTGAAAGGAAAGGTAGCTGGTGTACAGCAGACTCAGAAGAGCAAAAGGTAGGTGTGGGAACTGTGCAGACATGATGTGTCAATTGCACATATTATTGATGAGGTCCCTCATGTCTCTGAAAGAAGTGGATGGGAGGGTGGCCATAAGAGGTGTTGTGACACTTTTGGAAATGTAGACCTCTCTTGTGAGATTGATGAAGGTGGACATTTTATGTGCTGCAGAAAGGATGAGCAGAAATCATTGATCCTGACAAGGTTAGAACTCACCAAACAAGTAGTATATGTCAAGAGGTGATGAAGGCATAGGATTGATAGGAAGTGCATGCACTCATCAATGTAAAAATCTAAGGGCTGTAATGACAAGGAAGAGAGTGCAGAGGCAATGAGGATTGCATGCACTTGTAAATGCAAACACTGATGAGCTACCATTTGCAGAGATGACCAAGACTCAATGGTGTAGACACCAAGGAGTGCAGAATCAACAATCATGTTGCAGTGGACAGGGGAAATCAAAAGGAGTTAAATGCTGTTCACCACCTTGACTACCACTGAAAGTATAACAATGCAAGATGGAACCATGGTGGATGTAGTAGAAAATAATGGGGGCTGGACAATAGAAAACAATCAGCACAGTCCAAATCTACAGACCTCTGGGTGGTTACTGTCATATATAATTGCTTGTTTGCAGACCTGTGGTAAACTACAGGTACTGGTTGGGAGAGACAGTTCAACACCAGAGAGTGACACTGATAAATGTATGATTGCATATTGGTGCTTGTAAAGTTTGATTGAGCTCAAAATACTGGACCTAGAGCATCACATTGTGTGAACAGTGGCAGGCCTTTGAGTTGGGTATGATTGTGATTGCCATTTGTGTGACATAGATCCCAGTCCTTAGATACCCACCCAGAAGTAATCATGACTCACAATCATGAGTTTATGGCTCCTAAAATGGCAGTTACATTACCAGCATACAACTACTTACTTTCACTCACAGCACCATGGGATTCTGCACACTATCAGTATCAACCTCCTATCAAGTTCCATTCTGGTAGTATTGCTACAAGGTGAAGTGGGGTAAAGTGAGGTGTATTTTGTGACACACTTTGAGCCAGTTTAATTGGATGAAGTCAAATAAAGTTGACTTTATCTATCTCAGGAGATGGGGTCAAAAGTGCAGACCAATGTTTCATCCAATCATAACTGCCATGTCCAATGTCAGGCTGCACCACTACCACACCACTTGTATGTTGTTCAACATAAACAATTTATAATTTCATTAGACATCATAAGTACTAAGTCTACTCATCATCAGTCTTTTTAGCAAGTAATTGACTAAGTTCCTCAAGAGCACCTGATTTCACAAGTTCATCCATAGTTCTCTCAGTAGCTAATCCCAAGATTCCATAGTCTATCTCTGTAATGAGATCTTGGGTGAAATTAAAGTGAGACTACTTGTAGCAGAAAGCAGATGGTGGCAGCATGGGCTACATGGTAGAGAAAACAAGCAACACTCAGGGAAATGAATTGAGTATGGGTCAGAAAGTACATTGAGTACCCATACATATATGTCAGTCAGTAAGCATGTGGGTCCATGTGTACAGGGGCTATATTTTCTGGATATATCTCACCACTACTAAATATACTACACTTCATTCATGAACTCAATGAAGTGACTTACTTCCCAATTTGGTCACAGTGAACTGTGTCAAAGTATCACATACTCAAACTGAATCTGATTCACTTTGAAGTTACTTCAGTTCATCAGCAAACTGACCCTCCTCTGGTCAGCATTGGCCAGTGTTCAACAGCTTTCTCCAGCAAGGTACTCAACTAGGTAGTATTGGATAGAAAATGTGAAAAAAATACTGTTTATAAAGTGGTCCTGAAATTTTCCAATGCAATTTTACTATCAAATATATTCTTTTGACATCATTGTCCTGACCACTTTGATTGAACTGCTCATACAAACAGAGACTTATTGTGGGGAAAAGATTGTTTTGCTAATGTTGATGGCAACACTAGACAAATCAGCTGTCACACAGCCCAAGTGCCCTCCCCACAATCTCTCCACCTTGATAGTGCTGCCCCAAAAATCTTAGTGACAGAGAAGGTTAGAACCAAAGAACAACTTACCCAGGCCTTTTCTACACTCAAAGATGGCTTCTGTAACTTGCAGGAACCTTAATGTTACAGTAAATCAATTGAAGGTGTCTTATCACACTCTCTATTGATGCTATCAGAAGCTTATGGTTTCTCAGAACAAGGTCCACCAGAATAAACAGCTTCTTACTCAGGCACAAGAGGAGATAGTGTATTATTAGACCAAGTACATGTCTTGGAAGACCTCTTCACTCAAATCAGAGCACTTTGAAAAGTATCTGCAGCTAAAACTTGAAAACTGCTTCAAGGATCTTTTCTCCTCTCAGACTATATGATTTTAGTGGGTTTTAGTAATAAGGTTCAGGTTCCAGAATAGTTCAGGTATAAAAATAATAAGGAAACACTGAAAATGTATATAGCCAAATGTGGAAAAGCAGGCAACAATTGTATATATAAAGTTGTACAAATTTCAATATGTATAACCACCATAACCACCAGATGATTTAAGACACAATATAAAATGGCTCTTAAACATCAAATCTGCATAACTTTGTTAAGATCATTGTTGTGTACATTTCAAACATATATATGCACAACAATTGTATATATAAAGTTGTGTGAATGTAGTATGTATAATTATATGTTTTGAAATTCATACAACAATGATCTTGACAAAGTTGCACAGATTCTATCCATTTCATTTAAAATATGATTATACATACCACATTCATACAACTTTATACACACAATTGTTGCATGCTTTTTGACATCTGAATACATACACTTTTAAAACTAGATAAGTTAGATGATTAAGGCAGTGACTACCTATATATTTCTATTATTCTCATATGTTTCCTGTATTATTTTTATAGTCAAGCCCTTCTGGAACTTATTACATATAATTTGATGTGTTTGATCCATTCATGTACAAATAAGGGTAGTGATATACAACTGTCAAATTTTATCATAAAATATCAATCTTTATTAAAGTATGTCATATGTGGATAATTTATTTTACAGAGTAATTTGTCTATTTAATCATAGACAGACATGGCTATTGTAATGATATTTCTGTTTAGAATGAGTAAAATATTTGTTTAATACAAGATCAAATAATGCTAGATTTCATATATAAAATATACACTTTAAGTTATTTGTTTTGTTTGATATCATGTGTATATAAAGTATTTTATCTATTTACATCATGAGAATAATAGAAATATACAAGTAGTCACTATCTCAATTGTCTAACTCACCTAGTTCTGATAGCTATTATATACCCCATATTTATTCTCTTTTATATTCACACAAACTATATAGCTTGCCTTTCTCACTCTTTTTGGGTCTGCTCACCTCTCTTCTAGCTTTTACTATAAATATGTATCTTATTTCATACTGAAAATTCATACAAAATTCACAGGATCTATATAATCAATTATTTATACCATCTGACCCATGAGTAACTCAAATCAACTATAAATCTTGTTTAATCTTTATAATCTCATCTTTAGTATGTATTATTTCATTTTTAATTTCATTCTTATCATACTTATTATCTCTTTCTTATCTTTTTCACTGTAATTCTTTTATATGTTCATAAGCTTGTAGAGACCAAGCTTAGTAAGCAGAACTTAATAAAACTGAAGCTTGTTCCACTAGTGTGCATAGTACAATGAAGGGAGTAGACATCTCCTAATGAAACTGAGACTTGTTCCACCAGTATATACAATTGAGACTTACTGTACTTAGTATTGGAGGCTTCTCTCAGTAGATAAGAGTCTGATTGATGAGAAGTATTTGAAACAACTTCTATTTAATAGAAGAAGTTGTCTTTTGTTGTATTCTCAAACTAGTCTACTGTTTTATATACAAAAGTATTATATATATATCTAGAATTCAGTCTGAGGTGACTGAGTTTGATCTATAAATTGTTATAGGACAATCTGTCTATCTATTATTCTACTAATGTAGACTTCATTGTTCTAGTATTAGAACAATGGATAACATTTCCTATTGTTCAGTACAACAATAGAGATATTTAGGATCATAGGATCAGTCGCAATGATCTAGGATCAAAGTGTTATGTCAATGTCAATCATTAATTATTGACATGTGTCACTTATTCCATACAAGGTATATTAGAAATGATGACTACCACTGATTACTAATAGTGATCAGTAGTTTTGATCAGTATGTATAAGTAGTAAATCCAATTACTACTGACCACTAATGGTAATCAGTAGTCACAAGTCATTTATTACTAGTGTAATACACTTGTAATTTTAACACTCACTGTTATTCAAAACAATACATAATCAATCAACCTGGTATTGTCCAATATGATTGAGATGTTCAGATACTTTAAATGATAAGTATCTCATGAGATGAATAATCAAGGAACTCTACCTCTTCTTTCACCCAATTCAATGTCTCTGTCCTATTCTTTTGTCAGGACAGGTGTTCTGCAGCAAAGTCTGCCAAGAATCTCTCCACAATTTGTTACCATAAGGATTATTGACAAAGATGTGATGAAGGATATGGCCATGATAGCATAATAGATGGCTAATCCAAAGTTATAGTGGAAAGACATGAGTGTAAATGATGGTAGGTGATGTAGGATTGAATAAATTGAATTGACATTTCTGTTATATTAATATTTTGATGATCTTTATCTTATTTATCTTATTTTCAGTCATTTTCAGATTTTAGGATCCAGTCTGATGTGAAAGATCAAGATAAATATATTATTACAGATATGGATGGAACTATTCTGGCTATTTTGTATTATCTGTGTGTCCATTGTCTCAATTGGGACATCCCTTCTCTATCCACAAGGTCCTGCCATCCCTCAGCTTCCTAGACATTGAGTGGATGGGTTTCATCTCCAAAACCAGACCATAGGATATTTCTCCACTGGCAATCCCTTTATGATGGAATGGAGTGTCAGAGGTTGGATAAGAAGGGATATTCCACTCCTCTCATCCAATCTCCATTTTGTTCCTAGCCTTGTTCATTGGTACCATTGTACCAGTCCATCACTGCTACTACTGCAGTGGCCTGTTCTACTTGTACCATAGTTTCTACAGTAGCCTCTATTCCCCCTCAGTTTCCATTCTCTCCCTCATCTTCAGTCTTCAAGTCTCATAGAGACTTGTTGAAGATATCAAGGGTAAAGATAAGGGGATTGATGTCCTCCCCTTGAACTTCCTGCAATGAGATCTTGTCATTATGTAATGATGGTGATAGGTGGTAAACACCTACTACTAGGAACTAGTCCCAGGCTTATCTCCCAGATATTCTCTGGGGAAATATCTTACCATGAGTGTGAGAAGGGGTTGGCCCCTCCATTTGAGGCTATATCTTGTTGCAGTCTTGATGTAAATAAAGTACTTAAATACCTTGTAAAAGAAAAATACTCCAAGAGAGCAGTAGAGGAAAGAGAGGAGGGCAATAGCAATGAGAATCATTGACATAGTTTGAATAGATGGATTGATAGTGATTAATGGTAGGTAGACAGCTTTTTATCTGATAGTCATGAGAATAGATTTTGTTATGAATCTGTGTTGAATAGTTTCAACATAATCATGTCCCTATTTCAACAGAATTTATCTTGAATGAGATTCTTGGTGAATATGTTAGCTTTCTGATCATTTGTTCCAATATAGAACTGATTAATGATTTTAATATTCTCTGACTTCTTCAAGGTCTTGGCTTTTCCATTTTGTCATGAATTGTTTCTTCATTGACAAGAGAAGTGTCTTATTAGATCCTATGAATAGGACATCATTAACATACACTAGTATGATGATCATATCTCCTTTGTTAGAGTATTCATATACTTTAGAGTCAGATGAGGTTCATTTTGATAAAGTACTGAGGGTAACTAGCCAAGCTTGGGACCAACTCAGGATGACTCTGGAGTCCACTGGAGTCCACTGTGAGTAACCAAAAATAACATTAGAGGTGTAGGATGAAGATACAGTATTAGGAGTTTACTGTGAGTAATCAAGGGATCTCAGAATGGACTCACAGGAGCTATATGTGCTTGAAGTAAATACTTGTAAACAACTGGCAAGCCACATCAGCCACATCATCACAAAACATAAGAGGCACCACAGAGGCATAGAATGAAGGTAGAACAATGGGAAAAAGTGGTAGAATGGAAAACTGAATATGGAGAATCAAATGAGACTATAATTGAAGTAGAATCAATGCAAGATCACCAAACCTAACACATTTAAGTCCCATCTGTTCAAGTGATTTATGGAATACTTTATTCCATTGCAGTGCAGCTTGTTTTAAGTCATGGATTGCTTTATTCAATCTATAAACTTTGGTCTCTTTATCTTTCTGTACAAAACCTTCTGGCTGTGTCATATATATCTCTTTATCAAGATCTCTGAAGTGAAAGGCAGTCTTTACATCTAGTGCCTCTATTTCCCAATCTTTGAGTGCAGCTAGAGCATGTAGTAATCATACAGTTTCAAATCTGACAACAGGTGAGATGGTTTCTTCAAAATCTATTCCAAATATTTGAGTGAATCTCTTAGTAACATAGTGTATCTTGGTTTGTCCATTTCTTTTCTTGACAAATATCCATCTCCCTGTTATGGGTTTTTAACCTGGAGATAGATCTGCTAGATCCCATACATGTCTTTCTTTTATATACTTGATTCCCTTATTACAGACATTCAACCAAGGTTGTTGTTGGTCTTTAGACAGCTTGAATATATCTTTATAGTGTGTTGGTATATCAAACACTGGTGTTGCTATATACATAAGTGCTTTCATAAGTCAAGTGCTCATGTTTTGTACATCTTCCTTATCAGGTCTAAATAAATCTTTTTCCTCTGGTTTTCTATTTTGACTGGTGTTTTTCTACCAAAGACATTATCTTGAAGAACTCTTGGTTCAGGAGGTCAATTAGATCTTCTAAGTCCTTCAGGTATGGCTGATGCTTTTGGTTGAGGACACTATTTCTTTCCTTTGATGACCTAGAATATTTAACTCATCCTATTATCACCTTTTCCTCCATAGCTCTAGTTTCATCATTTGATTTTTTCACCTTTTGATACTGCAGAATCCTCATAGCTGTAGATTCCTATACTTACTGTGAACTGTCCTTTCCTGTACTGGTGGTTACCCAAGGTGTTCCCCTTCCACTCTTCTTTTCTTACCACAAGGGTATATAAGACCATCATTAGCATGCTTGTAACTTAAGCTAGATCTCCTCAATTATACCTGATTTGTGGACAACACTGTCTGAGTTTATCTCATTCAGCTCTTGCTTCACTCAAACCTTGAACTTGCTGTTCTTTAAGGCTATGTATGTCTTGCATCTACCTAGTATAAATATAACAAAAGATCTAGTTTGCCTTCTGAACCCTAGCCTCTGCTAGTTCCACTAAGATTTCATCAAACTCAAACCTGAACCAGACTCCTTCATGGGGGAATCCCTATCAGACCAGACCAAAGACCTCCAGACCATCTCTTCATTGAAATCCCCTTTTTTCCACTCCACCTGGAACTCCTTCACCCACCTTACTTCCTTCATCTTCTACCATGTCTGGAGGAGTGGGAACCATGATGACTAGAGTAGCTCCTTCCTCCCAACCCTCTTCCCATCAATCAACCAACATCCCCCATTCTTCTTCTCAACTGACAACTGTGACATCCCCAGGGAAGGAGCTATCTCTTGCAAAACCAGATGACTTTGATAGAACAGAAATCAAGTTTCAATCTTGGAAGAACTCCATTGTCCTGTATCTCATGATTAACAGCCATGTCTGTGATAACAATCAAAAGAAGATCATGATAAAGTACTGAGGGTGATTAGCCAAGCTTGGGGCTAACTCAGAATGACTCTGCAGTCCACTGTGAGTAACAAAGGGATCTCAGAGTGGACTTGCAGGAGCTATGTGTGCTTCAGGTAAATACTAGTAAACAACTGGCAAGCCACATCAGTCACATCATCACAAAATGTAAGAGGTGCCATAGAGGTATAGAATGAAGGTAGAACAATGGGAAAAGTGGTAGAATGGAAAGTTGAATATAGGGAATTCAATAAAATATAATCAAAGTGTAATCAGTGCAAGATCATCAAACCTAACAATAAGACCATCAGTAGCATACTTGTAACTTAAGCCAGATCTCCTCAATCATATCTGATTTGTGGACAACACTGTCTGAGTTTATCTCATTTAGCTTTTGCTTCACTCAAACCTCAAAGTCACTATACTTTGAGACTATGTTTTGGACCTACCTGGTACAAATATGACAATCTCCTTGATCTGGTTTACTTTGATCTTGATCTTCCAGTTCACTGCATAATTAGGGATTAGTACAAGGTCTTGCTACTTCACAAAGTTTCTCCCCATTACTAATTGATATAAAGTCATCATAGAAGGGGGTAATGTGGTTGGTGGCTCCACCATTAACCATCCAACTATTTAGTTTAGAACAATTGTTATTCTCTGGATGAGCCATCAGGGCAGATTCCAGGTGATATATGTATCTGAAGAATAAATAGAATCAGAAAATATATGAAGGAAAGATCTTTGATCAGATGTCTTTTTAAAATAAGACAGTTTGCCTAGATTGAAAGGTCTGAAAGGACTGATCAGTTTCAGTTTGATTTGTTTTAGTATTGAGTATCATGACACCTTCTTGCTCTGGGTCTTTCTCCCAGGTCATCCTATCATTGAGATAGATATCTCTATCATTCCTAGATTCCCAACATTCAAGAGTAGGTTCTTCACCTGTCTCTTCAATTTGAGCAACTTGTGACATGCCATCAACACTATTGATGTCTGCTTGATAACCTTCATCAGTCTCCACTTCATCAATGATCATTGCCATGGAGGCTAGATCAATGTCACCATCAATGAAGGAAGTCTTAGCTTTAGGTTTACCAGTATTGGTTCCCTTAGTCTTTCTCTTGATACGTCTCTCATACCCTGCAGGTCTTGGTCTCTTAATATGGGACTTCTTATGATTTCCCATAGGTCCAGAAGGTTTTTTCATCTTGAACCAGCAATGGTCAGAGGTATGACCATTCTTATTACATACAGAGTACTTCAGAACTGAAGGTGCATTGTGTATAGCATTGGTTCGATTAACAGAAGCATTTGAAGACAAAGGACCAATCCTAGAGGCCAAGCTAGCAGAAGCAAGAGTATGTAAGATCCTTCTAAGGTTAGATTCTTTTAGGATCTCTTATTTCACATGACCAGGATTGAAATCTTGATCAGAGACAGTGTATACAAGAGTGGATACCATTTTGTTATAGGAATGAGGAAGTGCATTTAGCATAATCATGGTAGAGATGGTGTCAGGCAGGGTGCATCCAATGTCCTTGACCTAATTGATGAGTCCAGTGTATTCAGAAATCTGATTGCCTAAGGGACCATTCTTGAATCAGAATCTAAGGAGTTGCTGAAAGATTTGGAAGAATCCAGAGGTATCTTGTGATTTATGAAGATCTTCAAGGTATGTCCACAATTTTCATGCCATGGATTTCTTCTCAATGATCTTTGAGCTAGCATCTCTTTCAACTTCATGAGCATTAGGAACATTGTGCCTCATGGAAGAATGACAGTAATTGGCAAGTATTGTATATGCTTGTTGGAAATAGAACAATCTCATTCAAATAAATCATAAGAAAGCAAAAGAAAATAGTGGAAATTTTCTAATTCCCATTTTTCTGTTCCTCTATCTTCATTCACAGTCTTCCATGTCAATAAACATCATATTTACAACTCTTGAATGGAGTGAGATAATAAGCAGAGCCAGGCCAGAATAAATAATCAAGAAAAGTACCATCATATTTGACTTGAGAAGGAAGATAATTTGGATCACTCACTCTTCCCATGTAAGGATCTCTTGAGAACCCCAGTGTTAGCCAATTCATCAGCATCCTGGTGAGAAATTCTTGTTCTCTTTCCAGGATCTTGACTGCTAGTTCTGATTTCCTCTTCAGCAGGATAGACCAGTTCTGGATCAATTCCTCTGTTAGGGGAAGGTGACTTCTCTTTAGTGATTTCTCAAAGGAGCTGGGAATGTTGCTCATGGCTATGTAAGATTTCTGTCATACACTTGTTGTGTCCAGTTATCTCAGTAGTATAATGCTGGGTATGAGTGATCAGTTCTCTTCTTTCTTTTTGAATAGTAGACTGTAAAGTCTGAATGATAGACTCATTTCAGATATTCCAATTGAGGGCAATGGAAAGTTCTGCTTGACTGTCTTCTGTGTCTTGAATGGCTCTGATGTTCTTCTGGAATAGATAGAACCTGGCCTTGATGTTAGTTCTAACATGTCTGGACATATAAGTGAACCAAGTATAATGGAATCTCTTTCTCATTTCCTGATCAAAGTGCCAGTTCCATTATTGCTGAGTAGGAACATCCCTAGATTTCTCTTTCTTCTCCCATTATTCACAAGAATAAATGTATTCAAAGTCAAATTCATTGACTCCTGTCATTTCATCCTCATAAAAGCAATCTTTGTGCTACATGTCATCTCCACTATCATGCCATACTGGCATAATGCTCTTGTATTCTCTGTCAAAGTTCAGCTTTATACCTCCAACCACTTCTGGGTCTGACAAATAGTCCACACATCTTCCATCCCAATATCAAATATTGGAAATCCCTCATCACATCAATAGTAAGGAGTGTTGTGATATGATTGGACCTGGATGGGGTATCCATTTCTTTCCAGGAAGCTGATAAGTCATTCATCATGATAAAGAGGTCCTTGAATGACTATTTCATTCTCCTTTGAGCTCTCAAGTCTTAGAACCTGAAGGTACAGAGTTGGAATTTAGGCATGTTAATTGGTTAGATCTAGAGCTTAACTCTCTCCTAGGAAACCTCCTGGTAGGGGAATCCTGTACTGAACTTGATGATGAAGAGCTCAAGTAATGAAGGGAGTGAATTGACCTGGGTCTGTTTTGTCCCTGATTGCATTGATTATCTCTACTTCAACCTGATTGTGAGGTATGATGGGTGTAATCCCTTTGATGAATAGGATTAGACAATCTAGTTCTGGATCCTGGACTAGTTCTGGATAATGAATGATGGGAGGATCAGGAAAGTAACAAAGATCTTGGATTTCATTCAGCTGGATTTGCAAAATGAACTGAGTATAGGTGATGTCAAGATTGCATAGGTGATGTATGAATCTCCCAGGTCTCAACAGATAACTGTTGGTCCTCATCAATGATGCCTTGTGGTTCTGATCCACTTGTGGCACCTTGAGATGATGAGATTGATTCTATCCTTTCAAAAGACAGTATAGGATTGTTAACAGAAGGAGGAGTAGGAGTAATAAGCAGGTAAGGATCAATAGAGTAATCCTGGAAAGTAGTAGATAGAGAATATATGGGAGAGGACAGTCTAGGATTTCTAGTAGTGATGTCCAAGATAGAGCTAATATTGAACAGTTGGCTTAAGGTCTGAGAAGATATGGAAGTATATGATTCCCTAAGAGATCTATTGAAAAGACAACAATGATAGGATGCAGGATCAGGATAATTGACAAGAATACCAGTTCCTGTAATATTGGTATGATTGGATGAATTTCTACTTACAATGAGTGTTTCTGTAATCTCAACAGGGTGGGGTGGATCCCTTGATAGGTTGATCTCCATATACCATTGGTCAGTGTCATCATCAAAGTAGTTGTCCATTGAGAATGTTAAATCAGAGATATTAGAGCTCATAGTTGCTAAAGTACTAGGGGTTAAGTCTGTAGTCCCAATGAGATTATTAAGAGTGTGGGCAGATGTCCACATTGCTAGATTGGGTTATAAAAGCTCAATGAGAACTTCTTCTCCATAACTCTCTCTGAGTTGGAGAGTAAGAGCCTCAAGCTCTGCTAGTGCCTCAAATCTGCTAGACATTGAAGATATCAAATGACAGTAATCACTTTTGCCTATAGTTTAGAGGCAGGGCTCATAACCTAATGAAACTGAAGCTTGTTCCACTGGTGTATGCAGTACAACAAAACAAGTATGTACAGTTGAGACTTACTGTACTTAGAAAAGGCTTCTCTTGAGATATAGAGTCTAGATTGATTATGAACAGTTGAAATGACTTCTAATTGATACAAGTAGTCTGTTACAAGTGATCTGAACTCGTATGTATTCTGTCTACTGTTTCATATACATAAGTATCATATATATATCTAGAATTCGGTCTGAGATAACTGAGCTTGATCTATGAACTATTGTAGGATGATCTATCTATCTATCGTTCTCCTAATGAAGATTCTATTGTTCTAGTATTAGAATAATAGATATGTCAAAAGGACAATAGATAATACTTCCTATTGTTCAGATTGTCAATAGGAAGGTTTGGGATCATAGGATCACTTAGGATTGAGTAGGATCAAAGTGTCATGTCAAAGTTGATCATTAATGATCAACATGTGTCACTTATTCCATACTAGGTATATTAGGAACAGTGACTTTGTATCATTAGGATGATTTGCTAATAGCATGACAGACATCATTAGGCTAATGTTATTAGGATATCATGCTAATGTATTAGCATGACAGACACTATTAAATTAATACTAATCATTAGCTTTATAGACACATGATTTGTATCTATTACTAATGTTAATACACTTGTAATTTCAACACCATCTTCATCTTCAATGTCTTCAATAGTTGTTTGATGCCAAGACTGAGATTATAGATGGATCAATAAATGCATATCTTGAATCATCAAATATACCTGATTCACAAAGGAACCAGTCATAGTCAACTGTGATCTGGGATGCTTTTCTGGTCTTGTGTGTGGTCTATCAATGTTTTAGCCATGAGTCCAGGGGCCGGTTTGGCAGACGTTGACCCTCAATGTACTGGACACAAACCCAGATGAGGACCCAGATGAAGGACTTGGCATCATAGTGCTTCTTTGCTTCACATGGATTGCAGGGGTGTTTGATACAGTTTGTTGTTTTGGATGTGACCAGTGATGCAGCCACATGATTGTGCAGTCCTTCACCTTGCAGTGGCCATGCACTTCATTTGCAGTTAATTGTACATACATCATGTGAAGGGGGTCTGGTAAATCAGCAGCCCTAGGATTCCCACACAGTTGTGAGGACCAATAGGTGATCCTAGGAAGTCATGTGGTGCAACCTTGTTACCATTCCAATGCTTGGAGATCAATGACAATGTTCCTGTATGGGTTCTCAATGTGCTCCAAGGAAAACAACCCCTGTCAAGCCTTCCTTGCTTAGAAGAGTGAATACTAGTGTGGTTCTGAATGTAAACATCAAGTCTGAATGTGTGTGCTTGAGACTCTATCACAGGTTTTTTTCACACATACATACAGGCTTTGGTTTGAATTTGCACACATTTGAAGCACTGATGATGTCTTGTTGTTGCTTATTTGGCAGCATGACTTAGCAACTTCTGAATCTAACTTCAAGTCCAAGCCCCATGACCCTGTCATGTCCTATGTGTACTGTTGGGCTCATTCACCACACCACCACCTGCACTTGCACTCACACCCCCAGTACCTGAGGTAATATACAGGAAGACAACAGTGATGTGATGTCACTGGTGACTCAGCACCATCAACAATACAATGACAACCACATATGACATGACAACATAGGTCGCCAGTCATCAACATGGAGATATAATAGTGACACATGGGCCATATGTGTGGCATGCACCCTGTACCTGGCTCATTATCAATGAGCTCAGAAGCTCCACACCACCTCTGCACCTCCACAGCCATGACACAGGGAGGACAAGGGATGACAATGACAGCAACAAGCATTCAATGTGCTTGCCTTGTTGCCCCTCATCACACTCTATAGCTGGGGAACCTTACCAGGCTGGAGGCCACAATATGAGATGCCATTAAACATCAATATTTCAGAGACACAGACAGTCTTCCATCTTCAAGAGGCTATACAAAACAAGACTTTTCATGATATGGATGCAGATGTGCTCTGTCTTTACAAGCCCAAGGCTTTTGGGTTCAGACCCTATCAAGATAATCTCAGTAAACTCACCCTCTCAGATCATGCTGAGGCTTTGGAGGCAACACATAGGTTATCAGAATATTTCTGGGTGTCACCACCCAAGTATGACATCCAAGTCATAGTGGGTATGTAGCAGAGGGATTCAAGTCTGTTTTCATGACTGAGTCTTTTCTTTTCCAGATGCACCACCAGAAATCATTTGTTGGTTTTGAGAACCAGACCCACAGACAGTTTTAAACTTGATGTGTTTCTTATGTCTCTTCACTCTTCCTCAAAGTATCTGATGAACACACTGCTTGAAGTCCAAGAACCAATTAATTGTCTTGACGCCTTTTGAGATTATGAGTATATATTTCAAAAAGTGAACAGATGGGGAAATTTTGAAGAGTCTGATATCAGAAGGAATGTGATAGTTCACTCTATGATGGCTTTAAAGTTTGTCACAACATTTGAGAGGAGGCTCAGTGTAAAACCACACTTTTCCTCCAATGTGCACTTTTTCCTCAATTTATTCATCTGCTGTTGGGTTTTGATAGTGGATGTAGGCACAGATAACAGGCTATGGCATAGATACCTATTTTGAGGACTGGATTGCTGAAGGCATATATCATGAGGAAATACACTATACTAAGCTCTTGAAGGTTGTCCACACCTCATACCTTATGCATTCTGATTGATGGAAGTTCTAGCAGTCAAGGGTTACCAATGTCTCTTAAAAGAGCTTACCAATTTTCTTTTCTTTCACACATTCTTTCATAATGCAGAGAATAGAACAGCTACTATTCTGAAGTAAGTGCTTGTCTACTTGGTTCCTTCCATATTCATAGTATTTGCAAAGATCAAAATTGGCCTATAGATGTTGTTGTGAAACATGATGGTGGTGATGAACTATGCAAGTATTGTCCTAGAAGCGATCTACTAATCTCAAACACCACTCTTCCTCAACTACTTGTGGAGCTCACCTCCACATCACAAATTTCATGGCCAACCAACCTTGTCCAGATGCTTACAATAGGGGCTTTTATTGTTTGTTTTATGAACAGTTTTGTGAGCTTGTTCCATGAGAAGAAGAATTTCATCCTCTGTGTTTTCTTTATTTCTTTGCTATGCTTTATTTCAAGATCAGAGCCAGGATGGTGATAAGGTAAGTTGTATACTGTAATATAACAAATAATTTGCAGGCTCATTTGTCATAGATTTACCACACCATACATGAATTATTGTTAAATCACCTGGCTGATTGTGTTCAGTTCATGTACCATTTATACATTCTTTTTGGCACAGGATGCAATGTAGAGCAAGGCCAAGCTGAGAAGGACAAAATTTACAGGCTTTATAGTAAGATCTGGATCTGCAAATTGAAGTTAATGCACACCAGTCAAAACAGTGGTGCAGGTGGAGACAGAGATGGCTTTGCAGAACTTATAGCACATGGCTATCAGGTGCAACCAAAAGTCATTATGGATGATAGTGGTGGTGTATGGGAACTACTTTTCAATGTCTTGTTATCTCTCTTTCATTCATTTGCTTTGCTGATACTTGACCTGAGACTCTAGATCATATTGTCACCATGTACTGACACATGAATGAAGAAATCATTGTGAAGAAGGTTCAGAAGAAATCAAATGAGCTCAAGATCCTTCAACTTCTCAACACTTTCACACCCAAGTCTGACCATGTTATCTCTATGATTGATTCATTTGGCAGGTGCCTTATTCTACCTAAAATGGTCACCATCTAGGAATATGTTGTTTCCAATATACTAGAGTATTTAAATGCAAGGTTTCCCAAGTCTGTCTTAGAGTCATCAAAGACATCACATATCTTCATGAGCATCATATTACTCACAGGGATATCAAGCCAGACAACCTCATTGTCAACAAAAACTTCAGCTCAGAAGCCATCAACTTGACATTGCAATGTGTTTAGAGGACAATAACAAGGTGGTGGATGACCAATGTGGAACACATGGTTGGATGGCCCCCAAGGTTGAGAAGAGGCTGAGGTACAGTCCAATCAAGGCAGACCAATGGGCCTGTCATCAGCAAACTAGCCTTTAACTTAGCCAAGGTAATAGACACCTATGTGAGAAACATTATATTAACAATCTAAACTATTCTGGGATATCATGTCATACACTGTCAATCTAGATCTGCTTTGTCAGTTGTACTGAACAACATGGACATGCACCACAATCCTGGTCAATGCTGTCATAGTCTGTCCTGGTATACCTGAACACCTGACTTCTGCCACAATCAGTTGGATGCTAGCATACACTGAACTCATGCTGAGTAGAGCAGTTATACATGTAAAAATATGTATATACATTTGCACAAATGAACAATATTTGATCTATGTAAGATCAATATTGACCAAGGAGTAGTTTGCTGTTTGCTCTACAACAAAATATATTAGTTTTGGGACACACCTGAGACACAGCAGAACATACCAGATGAAAATGATGGCAGATTTTTGTGCATCAAATACTGGAATGTTGTGATCTGTCTGCTCTTCTGAATCAAGAGTTGAACATGTCCAATGAAATGATCTGCAGCATGCAGATCATCCTGTCCTCTCTCCAATACCATCCTATTGTATTGCAAGACCAGTGTATTGCAGTAAATAATCTAGTAGGTGAGTGTTTTGTGGGCAAGAAGGATGTGATGGTCTGCTTGAGCAGCCTCTAATAAGAGATAGGCTTACCTTGAGTTTTGTAGTCAGGGAACAATGTAATGTGAATTTCCAAATCCCTGAATAAGTGTAAAAAGGCAACCAATAAGACGAGTGATGACAAACTGAGAAGAAAACTTACATTTTGCTTTGCTCAACTATTGTCATTATCCTCATCTCATACATTGAGAGGTTGTGAAATGGAGTCATTTGAAACATTGTGGGATTTTTCATTGAGCTGGGAGGCCAGTGGATTGATACTGGGGTCATGCAGTATTTGGAGTTCTTGAGGTTGGGTCAAGTCCATAGGGACCTGTGCTATATAGTAGACAGGTGAGATGGTATAGTGATCAAGTATCATAATGGTAATAAGTAGAATATATCATCCAATGGAGGTTGAATATCTCCTGGAAGATGAGGAGGGATGGCACTCATTGTAATTGTCCAGAGAGGATGTCTTTTAGCAAATGCAGGGTACATGTGGATTATATAACATTAGGAACTCACCACCTTGGAAGGGCTTGAGATGCATGCTAGTACTTAACAACTTAGTAGAATTCTAGACTATGGAAGAGTCCAAGTGACTGTACTTGTGACTTCAGCCACCAAAATCTTAAGGAGCCTGGGAATGTAGGTTAAACTGCTCCAATTGGCCAATGGCTGTGTGTCTTGTCATCCAACTCTCTAGTCTCTATATCACAGTTGCACTGATGCCTAGATAAAGGACAGATTATGACAAGCTCAAAAATGTCAGCTGTCCATGCTACAGAAAGAATTTCTGTTCTGAAATGAGTGTTCTTTGCCATATGAACCAGCTGATGGGGCAATACTACAGAAGTAATTGGTATCAGGACTACACCAACAATCCTCAGGATCATCAAGAAAATCATATATTTATGGGCTCTGCTAGTGATGCTACTATGGTGCCTGATATGTCTTACTTCTAATCCACCTCAGACTCTGAAGGAGGCAACCATTCCAATTATGGCTGTGCCAGCATCATTCATAAGTTGGGATATGATGGGATGGATATAGACAATCTAGACACTAAAAAAAACTTTGTAGAGACCTATCCAGGTTGTAGTAAGTTGTATGCTAGTGGAGCTACATTCATGGACTCATTCTAGCAAGATGAACATGTAGAGAAATGGTGGGAGAACTTGTATTTTCCTTTTGCATCTGCCAAGGAATGGCAATTCTCATCCTGGTGCTTGTGGTCAGGCCTAAGCATAGCCACCATTGACTCTCTATTATCACTCAGTATTGTAGGTTATCAATATTTGTACCTCAGACTATGACTGATATGTCTCTCCTTGCTTGGTTTTTGCTTTCTTTTTGGACTACAAAGGATCTCCAGGTGTAGATAGAATCTCTTCCATCAGGACTGCCATGGTTGTGCAAGCAAATGCAATGTGATACTCCAACCAAGCAACTCATCTGACTATTCTACCACCCTGCACTTGATTGTGTGCAATCTCTGTTGAGTCACCTACTTCTTGCCCCCCACATATCATTTGCTCCATGGAAAGTATGGACATCCACTGCTCATATTTGTTGTGTATATGAGGACTGGTTGTGTGGGGACCATATATAGGAGATTCAGGTCAGCTTTATTCTTTAAGATGTATTTCATACTCATTTAATGTTTATTCCAGGACACACTTCCAGCAGATGTAATAGTGCTGGGCATCATGTTTTCCTTAGATAAGACAAACATTTTGATAATGAGCAGAAATCATATGGTGTATCCCCTTTTCACCAGTCTTACTAATATTGATCCAGCAATTCATTCCAAGATCTCACATCACACATATCTCCTTCTCACCCTTCTACATATTCCAAAGTTCACCCACAAAGATACTCATATCAAAGCCTTCTACACAATTGTCTTTTTCACATATTATAGGGTTTATGCCAATCTACATTATGTAGTTATCATTTCAACATAAGGAACATCATGTACTATGTTGAGTGTGCAGTACTCTACAATCCTGTAGTGGCTGTACAGTTGTATACAGTTGCTCCCAGTCCTGTACAGCTGCCACAGTTGCCACAGCCACTACAGTTGCCACATTCACCACAGCCACCACAGTTGCTATGGTTGTCACATTTGCCATAGTTACCACAGTCACCACAATTATACTAGATTTTTTTTTCAGTCTCATTACATTACAATAGTAGAAATAAATCATATTTGTACACTATGTAAGAATACATAAGTCACCTTGTCCAGTCACTAGCACCACTGATATTGTACCAGTACCATGGTGATGCTATATGGAGGTGAGCAATGGTGTTTGAAGGTGGGGGGACCAGGAGGCATACAGATAGGGAAAGTGGTGCCACTATCACCATTGGGTCATAGAATAGGGATGTTCACATAGTGAGTTGTGATGATGATGTTATGGTGGGAATAAACTGCCAGCATGTGGGTGGGCACATCTGAAGACAGATGGTTCACCATGGCTTCAAGTTCCTTAGGGCCAGTCTATTTGTCCAATCTACCACTGCTCTAATGGCATCACCTTGTCCACCAGTGGATTGTATACTGCAATGCAAATGTGTCAGCATTCTGAATAGCTGTATGCTGGATACTCATGAATCTTGTGATTCTTGACAACTATCCATTTGAAGTGCTTGACATAAATGCTGATTATGAACAAGGTTGAGAACAAGATGACAGCTTTCAGACCAAGTCACTTGCATTTATTGTGCTCACGTTCTGCAGCCCAGTTCAGGAAGTGACAATGTTCTTGGCCATCTCAGATGTTGTGGACATGGCCCCACAGACATGACACCAAGGAGTAGTATACTATACCCCCATATCATGCTTTAATGATCAAGCTAAGGTTGGGAGGAAGAGCACTACCATTACTGGCATGGGCAGCCTCCTTGTTTAAATATAGAGCAGGCAGGTAATCACACAGTTTTCCAAGGCATTGGAATATCTTACCATTGTTGTCAAGGTCATTAGTGTATTAAACCTCTTCTAGCCAATGCCCTTATCTTTTCAATAGTATGGAAGACACCAATGAGGTTGCGTCAGACAATATGATCAAGGAGTGGCAGGCAGCATATACCTTGTGGTAGTCCTGGAAGCCACAACAAATATTGGGTGAGTGAGCAAGACAGTGTGACCAAAGTGGGGAGACACACATTGCATGATCAAATGTGTTGAACCAGCCCTTGTGCAGCCATAGATATACAGGGGACCAAGAAGATGTACAAGTAGGGAAAGTGGCACCACTGTCACCATTATGTTATATGGTGAGTGGGGTTTTGTACTCCTTATGCACACAGTGTTTGTTGACATCATTGTTGTGTCCCCTTCTTCTCATTCTGTCATTACTGTATCAGGTCATGAGTGAGCTATCACATATGCAGTCACCATCACCCCCTTCAATCTTCCCTTCAGATAGTGTAGTGTGTTCATGTGCCATTGCTATTGCTACACACCCCCTCATCTGTAATGACATTCCTTTGTCATCACTTTGCTTCCCCTCTTTTTTAGTTCCCATATAGGATCATGCAGGTGTGGTCACATTTGCACCATCATTGTCCCTCTTAGTCCTCCAGTCAGATGGTGTGGTTATGTTTGTGCATGCATGGTGGTAACACAAGGGCAGCAGGTGGTGGGTGAAATGAGCCCCAACAACTCATCAAACAAGTCATTGGACTCATTAGTAGCACAAGAAGGTGAGGGGATTGGAGTTTGTGTATCAGATGAGCTGTTGGGCTCATTTGGGGTCAGGGGAGATGTGGAGATGACAGGTAGTGCATTAAACAAGCCATTAGGCTTGTTCATGAGCCTGGGTAGGGGTATGTGAGATACAAAGGGAGGAAATATGAGTAGATGTAGAAGCATTGTTGTTGTCATACCTCCACTTCTGCCACCCCTTCTGTCACCACTACATCAGGCATGTTGTATGGATGTGGTTGTGCATATATGATCATCATTGTCATGGCCCCTCCCTCCTCTCCCATTCAGATGGTGTGGGTGCACACCTTGTCATTGTTCACTATCATCATACCCCTACCCCTGTCCTTGTCATTTTACATTGCATGGTGTAGGTGGTGGTTACATAGGTGCCATTGTCTCACCTGGTCCACCTGTCAGATGATGTGCATATATTGGTGCATGTATGGTAGGTTGAATGAGCCTCAAGGGCTTGTCGACTGTGTGGATGTGGCTTTTGAGCCTGTTGACAGTGTAGGAGTGGTGAACATGCCTCTTCATTGTATTTGCAGGCATTGTTATCATTGCAGCATGCAGTGCTGTGGTATGGATATACTCATGTGCTGTTACTGTCACACCCCCACCTCTGTCATAGTTACATCAGGCAAGTTGTCTGGGCATAGTCCACACACCTGCCATTGTTATGTCCCCTCCCATTCATCCTGTCCTGGTTGTGTCAGGTCATGTGATTGCAGTCAATGTTACATATCAGAATAGAGTGGGTATAATTGTGGATGCACTATGTTCCTCCCATCCCTTGTCTGTCAGGCATTGTGCAGGTGCATTTGCACACACACTATCATTGTCATTGCATCCCCCTGGCTCATGTTGTTGGCCCATCAGGCAAGGGCATAGATACAGTCATATATGCACCATTGACCTATCCCCCATCTCCTGTTCTGATCATTATGGTGTCAGGTGATATAGGTATGGCTACACACATGTGAGAATTGCTACATGCCCCCTCATTCTTGTCATTCCCACAGCAAGTGGGGTTGGTGCAGTCATGTGGGTGTCTCATGATCATTGTGACATCCCCCTCATACCTGTGATTATCACAAGAGGTTGAAAATTGTGTGCTTGAGTAAAGTTTGGATACTGTAGTTTGTTGTGAGCCTGTTTGCAAAATGATCAAGTAGGTTGAGTATACACTGACTCTTAGGGATTCTGAGGTAAAATGTATGCAGGACTGGGCAGGGGAGGAGAGTCATGAGCAGGTGGTTGATGTGTTTGGTATAGAGGAATGTGATGTGGTGTGAGAAGACATCCAGGGTAGGAAGACATAGAGGCACCATGGGCATGTGTACCATATCAGACTTGTAGGGAATAGGGACATTTACAGTCAGTTGTGATGATGAGATTATAGCAGGAATAAACTGCTAGCATATGAGTGGGCATGTTGGAAGACAAACTGTTTACTATCACTTCAAGTTCCTTAGGAAGGGCACTTGGGGATAGATCAGCCTTGATGCCTGCAAGAACTTAAAGCATGCTAGAAGAATAGATGAGTTGTTGAGCTGGTGGATGTGACATTGGACTCACAAAGATCCAAGATATTTGAGGCTGTGGCAAATGTAGTGGAATGCAGTGTTGGCTAGCTAGGGTACTATGGACACTGTCATCCCCTTTTTGATGTTGTGGAAGACAGTGATACAAATGTCAGATGGCAGATGTGGTGTTGCTCATGGACCTGTTATTGTGGTGACATCAGTGATATTGTGTCATTGATGATATTTTGTTATCATAGTGGCATGAGGAAGTAGTGGATGGTGGGCAAGCCATTAACCTAAAGGGGACAGGTGATCACTGGGACAAGATCAATAGTATGGGGAACTGGAGTGTATGCACTAGTATCATTGGACCATCCTTGTAGTCAGATGGCTATGCAGGTGTGCATGTGTATGGGTGTCATCATCATGGATCATGGTGTCATTGATGATCATGGGTTGTTGATGCCATTGTGATGTTGTTGCCATGTACAGGTGTCCCCTCAAGCATCAGGCATCAGCCTTGCTGTTCTTGCATTGTGCAGTGCAGGTATGGTATGACTGTGCATGCATTGACATTGTCGGTACATCAGATGGGTGTAATCACTCTGTCGGAAAAATGTCTAGGCCCATGCTAATGATGCCAAATTGAAATAAACATTACAAAACACTTTCTCGCTTGACAATGCATATGGTAATGTCATGACAATGTAACCGAGATAAGATAATATCATTATCATTGTCGTAAGATCATCAGAGAAGCACTATAATGTCCCACATTGAGACAGCGTGCATGTTTTGCTTCAACACTCGGTTCCCTCATGGCCCCATCTCGTCAAAAGTACCATTGGAGCCACAAAACTCTCACAGCAACGTCCCAGTGTAGCTTCTGTGGAAATCTATTCAAACCACAGGGCCTCAGAAGTCATGAGGCACATTACTCAAGGCACAAAGCGAAGGAATGACAGCGCATTCAATCAGGCAAGGAGTACGAGAGGGACCTGGAACAGGGTATGTCCAGTTGTTTAATTGGTTGAATTTTCACTCTCATTGATGCTATTTAATCCTTAGCTGCAGAGATACGAGTGGCATCATTAACGGCATATGTGCATTTCAACGCAGACGCTGGCCCTTCAAGACCAGATGCCATCACTCAGAATGACGGCCGTTATTCTGGTAAGTTCCTCACATTAATCTACGCTCAGTGGCTAAATGCTGCATTCCTTAGTTCCCTGGACCGAATCAGATACTGCCCACGCATCTCCTGGACGGCCGTCAGAACATGAGGATTTCATTGAGCAGAGCATGGGAGAGCCACGGGAAATTTATGGAGCAGCCAGCAGTGAGTGCATATAATGTAATCTAAGATAGTGCTAATCACTAGGTATTTAGATCACTCCACTGTCTCTATGGCCAGCAATCACAGCCGTCGGTCTCCATCTCCCGAACAACCAGCTGACTTCAAGACAGAATTTCATCCACGCAGCGGTCGTCCACCTCTTTTCCATCAGCAAGAAGAATTCGGCCTATGGGATGCCCCTGAACTGGCCCCCGATAGTCAGCCATGGCGCCTGTTCATTGAAGTGGGTGATTACATGTTTGCAGAGATTGCACTGCAAGCCGGCCTCAATGCGTCACAAGTAAATGGCCTACTTACTCTTATCTCGCGCATCTCCCAAGGACAAGCAAAGATCACTTTGCGAAACGAGACCAATCTTTGAAACGCATGGGATAATGCAGCCATGCAAGTCACCCCAGTGAGTTCTTTTCTCTCGACTTTATTTACCTCTCTCGAAAAATTCAGCTCTACTTTTAGTTTGTTCATCATGATGTGGCTGTTTCCTACAAGGGAGAGAATAGGATGTTCTCTGTCTATGCCCGTCCACTGTGGGATTGGGCTCTAGACCTCTTGTCTAACCCCCTTCTCATGCCGCACTTTGTGTGGGACGCGCAACGACTCTTCAAACACAATGGCAATACATACGAACAGTTCTACACAGAACCATGGACAGGTGATTGCTGGTGGGACATTCAAGTATGTTGATTTATGCTATCATTCAAAGCCGTTTGTAAATTCTTGTATGTAAAATTGTTCATTCCTAGTCTCATCTACCTGATGTTGAGAACGCCACCCTGTTTGCTTTCATCCTCTATGCTGACTGAACCTGGCTCTTGTCTCACGGAACTGTCAAAGGCTACCCTGTTGTAGCCCATTGTGCAAATTTACCAGTGCACATCAGAAATGGTGAACGATTTGGTGGTGGATGTATTGTAGGTTGGCTACCTATCGTATGTCATTGTATTCAATTGCCTGCAGATAGTAACCTTTGTATCATGAAGGTTCCCGAACCCGCTAAAGATGAAGGCAAGCTCACTTACACGAATTACAAACATGTCGTATGGCATGAGTCATTTCTTCGCATTCTCGAGGGACTGGCAAAACTCTCAAGGCTGGGATACTACCATGAGTGCTACGACATGATCGCTCGATGGCTATTTCCCATTATTCTTATTTTATCCGCTGACTATGAAGAGGTGTAAGTTACATTCAGATGAACAGGTGTCGTGTGAACAATACTGATTGTTTCATCTAGGTGTATGATGTGTCTACTTCGAGGCACGAAGAGCAAATGCCCATGCCCTGTTTGCCTTGCTCCTCTTGAGGAGTTGTCTGACCTGTCCAAGACGTTTGAAATGCGTACTCTGGCTCAGGTGGAGAATGCTCTTGCTATCTATGAGCAAAAGAAATCAGAGGGGGAACAGGTCCTCAAATCCCTCAGTCTTCAACCCGTCCAAGTAAGCTCGGACCATATCCTGCATTAGTGGCTGACTTTCAAATTCAACTGCAGAATGTTTTCCAGAGTGTCGCAAACTCTGAACCAGAAGAAATAGTGAGCTTCGATAACCTCCACGTACTGCATGGTGGTGTCTGGGGATACCACATGCTTGAAGAACTCAAGGCCCTCCTTTCTAAGCTACCACGTACATATGCTGCCCAGATTGAAGAGCGGTAAAAGTAACATTTTATTGTCTGGCTGTTTCTCACTTTACAAACAGACTCAATGCATTTCTGGCTTGGCGCAACTTAGCTCACTTCGACAACGTCCTATGAATAAGCTACACCAATGGGAACAAAATGCAGGATCTATCGCAAGTAAGTACATCCTCATATTCACGAATTTTGAATAAACTAGCAAATTTCCTTACCACAGCAAGTATTTTACGCAGCTGTAAATGTGTTGACAAACGACGTAAGCCGTGAAAGCTTCCAGCTCATGTGGTTGCTCCACAGTTACCTGGAGTTGGACAGTCTCATTGGCCTGGATGCACACACTGAACGAACATGCGAGATGATTGAGAGGGAACTGTTGGTCTTTGGAAACGAACTCAAGGTATGTGTTGATGCTATGATGCTACTGGTGGGACTACTGAGTCTATGACTGCCACTTAGGAGTATGTCTCATGTGTGGCTTGTGGCGATCTCTCGGAACACCTCAAAATGGACTGGAATTTTCCTAAGATACACCTTTGGAAGCACGTTGTACGGGACATTCGGAACAAAGGAGTATCACGCAACTATAGTACTAGGCCAAATGAAAAAATGCACGGTGCACTTAAAGATGCGTACCAGGATCGTTCTAACAGAAAAGATGTTGCAGTTCAGGTATGATATGCATCCTGATGCAGCTCTGTTTCCTGATGCTGCCGACAGATTCTCTGTGTTGACCACCACCGGCTGGCAATGAAGCTTATCAGAGATCGGATAGACACTGAAGTCGAGCATGCCGCCGCCCAGCACATAGCTCAGGATCATGAGAATGGTGGTACAGATCGTAGTGACGAGGATGTTCTCACAAGTTTTGAGGGGCATGTCAAGCTGGGCGCACCACGACCACTGAAGACCATCCAGGAAATTGTGACCCAATGTGCTTCATGGCCAGAATTCCAGAATTTCCACCTGAAGTTCACTAATTTTGTCAATGCGTGCCTTCCTATTTACCTCCAGCATGACACCAATTCCTGGAACAACATCTCGTTCTCAGAAACGTTCCAGGTTCGTTCTGCTCAAAACTTATTAATGATCACTCTATCTCACTGCATCGTTGACATGTAGTTGCGGGAGCACACATACCTCAAGGTTCATTACGAATCGCAGATGGACTGGTGACAAGCTACCAACTTCCTTCGTTGCAATCCTTCGTTCCATGGAAAACCTCGTTACGATTGTGTCATCTTCCAAATTTCACATGACACGATTGCTTTTGCTCGCCTCGTATTCATGTTCTCGTGCAGCATCCCTGAGTTTGGTACTTACGACTTTGCTCTTGTTCATCCCTTTACAGCCAATATCAGCCCCAACTGGAAGTCATTCGATGAACCCCTCAGGATCACACGTGTCAAAGCACGTCCCGCTACTGTATCAATGTTCATCCCCATCCGGTCAATCATAAGGGGGGCATTACTGTACCCTGACCCAAAACACAAGAACGAGCTTTTGGTGGTAGAGCATGTTGATGGAGACATGTTCCTTCGCATAAAGGAGTGGGCCAATAGTCCTTGATGTCAAACATTGCTATTTGAGTTTTGGATGATGCGTTTATGTGTTTTGCTCATACTATAGTACAGTAATTCAAAGTCCTTCGTTTATCGTATCTTTGCTTTGTCATCAGTGTTGTCTCTGCCTCCATCTCATCTCACATGCATAAAATTGGGTAGGTCCTTTTCTTAGTATGTCGTGATTGACACTCAAGGACAAATTTGATGATCTCGTCACCTGTCGGCGCTCGGTATGCTGTCCTTTGAAGTTAAAGTCGCTTTCGTGCTCATGCCATTCAGCCTCCCACCCTGGAATGCAAGATAGGTGAAGTCGCATCAATCAAGGAACGTATGGATACATCAGACAGGCTTGAGTGGATACACAGACTCATGATGAAGGATGGTCTTGACTACTAGTCAGTGTCCGATATCACCTATCACCCATCACCTTACAAATCCTTTGTTTTCAGTGTTATTCCTTCTGAAGATCCACATCAATCAGAGTATGTCACTCCCTGCGACAATCGCAAGGAATGGGTTTGCGAGTAAGCACATCCATGATCTCGCATTGTTCATGATTCCCTCATGCTGCACACAGATTCTCTGGTACTGTGGGCCAAGCCATTGTGTCCAAGACGACAGCTTATCTTGTCACTGACTCTCGGTATTGGTTGTAAGCATGTGACGTGGCATCTGATCCCAGCGGGAGATATTAATGCACCGAAGGACTGGATTGACTGGCTGGTGGTGGGTGGTTCGTCATGAATCGACTTTTGATAGGACCCTGATGTCTCGTTGTAGGACTGCGATAAAGACTCCAAGATAGGCATCAATGCTAGGATTATTTCGCATGAAAAAGCAACCTAGCTTGTTGCAAAGCTTAATACCGAATGATCCAAGTTGGTTTTTCCTCCACAGAACTTGGTCAACCTTACATGGAAAGACAAGCCAACGCAATCTAAGGTTCATCCATTCCTTGGACTTCACTGACCAAGACGCAGCATCTAAATTCGCTGATGTACAACAGTGGATCCAAGCACAGCTGCCAGCTGTGCCCTCATACTCCAAGGCACCACCAACAGCATCACAGATGTATGTTGGAACTCTTATTACTTCATTACTTGAAGCGGATGACCTCCCATCTCAACGTCAAGGCTGAGTCTCGCTACCAGCCTCTCAAAGCAAGTGACCTTCCATCTGGACGTCAAGGCCGAGTCTCGCAAGACAGACGACCACCGTGTCTTCAAGAAGCAGCAAACGTCTTCTGACACTCCAGAAGCACATCAAGGTACATATCCCCTATAGAACTTCTTTACCTTGCTGACCTCTTATCTTTAGCTCACCACCCTCGCCAATCTGGACTACATGTCCAGTCAAAAGGAGCTTGGGTGGTCGACACGGGGAATTTTCCTTGACTGGCTCGTACAAGTTCACACCCACTTCTGTCTCCTCCCCGAAACGTTCTTCTTGTGTATTGATTGCCTCCTCTCTGCACATGTTGCGTTTATATGAAGTACGTTGAGGTATGTATCCCTTTAGAATCCTTTTGCCTTGCTGATCTCTTACCTTCAGCTCACCACCCTCGCCAATCCGGACTATATGTCCAGTTCAAAGGAGCCTGCATGGTCGATATGGGGAATTCTCCTTGACTGGCTCATACAAGCTTGTGCGCACTTCTGTCTCCTCCCTGAAACATTACTTATTTGTTTGCAGGTAGGCATCCGGGTGCGTGAGTGGGCTCAAACGATGGGATGAGAGCACCCAAGTCTCCCAGAAGGACGATCTTCCCAAGCTCAAAGCCCTTTGTCACGCCGAAAGTCAATGTCTTGACGCAATAGCTGAGAACGGCAAGGTAACGCAGCCAAGGACGAGTCATAGGTGCAATCCTTATTCCACACATACTCATGGACACCCTACATTCCAAGCGCATCCTATCATCCCGGATCACAATCATCAGGGAAAACCCCTCATGGAAAATTGGAGGAAATTTCAGAAATTAGTGAAATAATCTACAATCTTGCGAAATATGTCACTATTAAGTAATATTTTCAATAATTTTTTTACTTTTCTTGATAATTTAGATAATCTCATACAGTCTAAAATTGAAGATCCTAACACTGGTAATCCTAACACTGGTAATTCTAACCTCCTCTAGCTTTAATAATCCTAATCTTGCTAATCCTAATCCATTCTAATTGAATGATGACTATTACTTGAAATTTTCAAGAAATTCTGGTAATACTTTGGTAATTATAGATAATTGATACTAATCTAGATAATACTAACCAACCATAGTGATCAAAACATTTAGAATGCTAACCCTCACTAGTCTCACAACTGTATATGTATATACAAAGCATTGTAAACAATAGGGTACCAGAGTGTAGCAGGAAAGTATAGTAAATGTACTCAAAAAAGTATACATAAA
>JBBPMY010000106.1:0-32151 GCA_038090615.1 Phylloporus gajari | reverse complement strand
ATATCATGTTCCAAGCGTCACAAAACTCATCATTTATAAATCCGTAGTCTCTGAAGCATAACTTTGCCATCGTCGATGCCTTGAACGACATTGCGAAGAAGAAAGGTGCGACCGCTGCACAGCTGTGTATTGCGTGGGTCTGCTCGCTTGGTCCACATGTCATTCCTATTCCTGGTTCCTCGTATGTGGCCCATCTAGATGGGAATGTCGTGGATCTGATGGCATGTCTTGTAGACACCCTAAGCGCACACTCGAGAACTGTGCTGGTGGTGATATCGTGCTCACGAAGGAGGAACTAGAGGAAATTAATAAAGTGATCGATACGGCTGATATCAAGGGGCTGAGGTACCCCGCGGGTGCGGGCAATTTGTGGGCGTAAGCTGGGATATTGTTATTCAGTCTTATATGGTATTATGTTTTGTGAGAAGATGTACGATGTAGTTTCCAAGGCGTCAGTAAAATTGGCTAGCGCAAAATACCATTTGTGGGCTTAATGAATCATGTATTAAAAGTCTCAATTTAACAAATATGGGTGCGTAGCGCAGTGGTAGCGCGTATGCTTTGCAGTATCTCAGTGATGAGAGAATTTGTATAAGGTCCAGGGTTCAATCCCCTGCGCATCCAAATCTTTTTCCAAGGTGGTAAACACCCATTTCATAAACGTAGAGTGAAACTCTCGATGGCATGATTGACAGTAGCCTGACTGAAGATGAGCACAACGAGTTAGGCCGAAGGGAAAAGGGATGAGTGCTGAACGCTGAGGTAGTATTGTAGATCCAGTACCCGCGATAATGCACCGATCGCAGCTGTCAGGCCCTGGGTGCTCTACTTCTCCGGTCCAATCGCACTACAGAGGGTATATTGTATTATCTATGCGACTAAAGTCTAGACTCTAGATCTACGTTGTGAGGGCCATCGTCTTGTTCCAAGATATTATTTTCCCGAATCACGTTGAGAAAAACGTTTTCCAACGTCGCCTTTTCTACCGTATACTCTCCAAAGTTTCCCTGGGTAGAAAGGAAGTGAAAGAGGCCAGCGAGCGACATGTTGTCGTCTCCAGCGAGTCCACCACCCCGGATCGGTACCTCGAATCGCGTCGCAACGTCTTCGGCGAGACGCGCGCCGGAGATCCCACTCATGAGCACTTGGGCTCTCATCACGTCTTCTCGCGTCCGACAGGAAAATTGAACGTGGTACGTAGCATGTCGCGCAATGAGTTCCTCAGTGGTACCAATGGCTGTCGGGTACAACGCGCATTGAGTTGAGAATGAATGAACAACGGCCGCATGAAGCGGACCCTAAACTCACCGAGCATCTTTTTAGATATGACGCCGACCTTGTTGGCGAGCGCAGACGCTTCTTCCATAGAGTCTGAAGAAAAAGTCATGAAAAAGCAACGAAGATATCGAACGAGCTGTATACGCACGCGTAGTGATAACAACCGCTTTCCCCACTGCAACCTGTCTCAACGTATTCCACATGTGTCTCTTCATGCCCACATCAATTCCAGTCGAGAACTCGTCCACCAGCAGAACAGACGGATTTCCTAGAGATGTGAGTCAACAAGAGCACATGAAAACGTAACCTAGATAGCAATATTCACCGAGAAGCGCAATCGCAAGCGATAGTTTACGCTGGTTGCCGCACGACAACTGACTTGCCAGCCGGTCTGCATATATGTGCAGCGCGGTCGCGACCATGATCGACTCCACGTTGCTGTCCAGTTCGGGCCCATGCTCGAGACCTTTGAGACGTCCGTAGTGTAACAAGTGTTCCCGGACGGTCAACTCTGTATCGATAGCAGTGAACTGCGGGCAGACGCCAAGGGCGAGACGAGCATTCCGGGAGTCGACGACGACGGAAGTGCCTCTGATCTTGACATCCCCTGCGTCGGGGGCAACATCACCCCCTTCACGTTCGTAAACATTCAGTTTGGTAACATACAAGAAACAAGACACGTACTGATCATCTTGAAGGTCGTCGTCTTGCCTGCTCCGTTGGGACCAAGCATGGCAAAGATGGCACCTCCGGGGACCCCAAAAGACAAGTCATCCACCACCCTGTTCCCATTATATGACTTGGAGACATGGAGAACACGCAATGGGTCGTCCGAATGTTCAACCGCTCTCACTTCATTCGCAACATCTTGTCTCAAAATCTCGCCAGGGACTTTCTCATCAGGTCGTGCCTGCGGTTTGCGCGTCTTCAAGAAGCCAGGTAAAGTGATGGATCTGGAATCGGCATAGACAAGAACACTGAAAAGGACAACGCCTTGAACGAAGAGATATAGAATGGGGCCACCATATCGCAGTATGTCGCCCATCAAAGAAACCGTGACTGGGGTGAGACCACTTCGGAGAAGGGAAAACAAATTAATCGCAACGAAGGCTGCACGCAGCTATTCCGCGAATTCAGTTATACATGTAGCAAAACGTCGGAACAACCCACCACATTAGCAATAGGTGAAAAGATTGACAGCGTAAAATCTAGTGAAAACTTTTCAATAGGACGAGAGTATATACTGAATACCAACTTACGGATGATCGTGATTATATGTGGTGCCTGCGATGTCTTTGCATATGTAGCAGTAAGGAAGTAGCCCGCAAAGTACAACTAAAGGGATGAAGAACTCAGCGTGCAAAGAGTTGTCTTGAAGGTGCACTTACACCATACATAGCCATCTGAACTCCAGCAACGGCGGCGAACGACGCGACAGGGCACGACATGAACAATGAAATGCAATATGAAAGGAGTGTGCCGACAATGCCATACTGAACAAGAATGACCCACTGAAACAGTCTTGTAAATAGTCGGAAAGTCACACGGAAGGATTAGCGACTCACCAAAAATCCAAGTCCGTGCAACTGGTTGGAAGTTGTAGCAAAAACAATGAGAGTAATGGTAGCAATAATGACAACAAAGATAGAGTCCCAAAGTAAATGACCGATCCAAAGGCCAATCGGATTCGATAAACCGTTCGAGAATTGCATCGCTCGTACAGACGATTGTCGTTCCCGTGAGACGTACAAAGCAAAGAACGCAGGGTAGACGGCCTAGAAGAAGCGTAAATATAATAAAAAACGGATAGACCACAGAAACAATACCATGGCAACCCCAAAGAACAAGATGAACGTTAAGTCATCAAATGACCCTCCCCCATTCGCAGGGAAACTGGCGTAAGTGGCCATGATAAGGCTCGGTGATTTTCCTGCATTTCCTGACGCATTCAATGCACGGTTGTAGAGAATATTCGTGACCAGGTTCAGCAACGCTGGTCCTGTAAAACCTGGAAGAGGAGTGGCATCCCACGCGAGCAACGCATCGCCAGTTTGCATATCAACTGATATACCACCAACAGGGATATTAAGGTAGTCTTGTTGGATCTTGGAGACAAAGGTAGCATTATCAAGGACGCCTTCAGTAAAAATAGACTCGGCGGATTGACCAAGCGTCGCCGTGATGTTAGGCGGCGACTCCAGTATGCTGACAGTGGGGGTAAAGTCGAGGGCGGCAATGGGTGAGTCTGGCCAATAGAGAGGAATGACAGTATTATTGGGGACCTGGGCGTTGGATGTCTGATTTTGGGTAATAAAGACCAAAGGTAGGCATGCACCGCAGACGCCAACAAGAACGCAAAGTAGAGGTGCTAGCCAACTTTTCCGTGCGATTAGCATCCGCTTGTAGAATATGGTCAACGCTTGCTTGAATGGCGATTGCGGACGGCCATCCGTCAGTGTGAGTGGGAGAGAGGCTGAATCCGCTTGCAGAGGATCCGCAACATCCAGAGTCGATGAGCTTTTCTGAATAAACTTCTCCGAACCGTTCGGGACATAGGCCTCTGGCTTCATCAAATCAAGGAAAATATCTTCGATCGATGTTCCCAATATGTCGACGTATGCGATGTGATACTCTTCAGCCACATCATCCAAAAGTCGAAGTACGTTTTCAACAACGGCAGAGTCCTTGGACTTGAGGTGATACGTAGCCTGAGTCGGAGCTGGATGTGCTAGCGTACACTGAGGCGCAAGTTCCCAGATACGACCCAGGATCGCCGACGAGAACCAAGCAGGGTTCTTTTCGCTCAGGTTCGTGGAGCCGAATGTAACTTGAATGCTATAACCCTGTCCTAGATTTGTCTTGAGTGCGACGGGGGATCCCTCTGCCACCAATTTGCCAGGGGCAGCCAAGATTGCGATCTGGTCCGCAAGTAAGTCGGCCTCATCAAGGAAATGCGTCGTATAGACGATGGTTCTGTCGTGCTTGACCGACGTCAGCGTTCGCCAGAGCGCCCGGCGGGACAAAGGGTCAACACCAGACGTGCACTCGTCGACCAGGATGATCTTGGAACTACCAACGAGTCCGATAGCAAGTTGAAGCTTCCTTTTCTGTCCTCCAGAAAGCGTATTTGCGTTTGCATATATCTTTTTACCAAGGTCACAATCACGTAGCAGCTGTGCGTAGTCATCTTCCTCTCTTGAAGAACGCGAGGGACACTTGATAGCATGCCAGACCTGGAGCGTTTGGTAGCATGTGAGGTCGGGGAAGAGAACATTCTTCTGCGGTACTATTCCAAGCGCGCCACGTGGAGGGCGACTGTCCCCGCCCTCAAACGTGACAGAACCAGAGCTTGGTCTTAAAAGGTTCGCAATAATAGATAGTGAAGTTGACTTTCCCGCACTAGTAATGCGTGATCAGAACGACCGCTGGATTCATGTCCACCACAAACTCACCCATTAGAACCCAACAAAACAAAAATACCCGACTTTGGGATGTCCAACGAGAGATCAAAAATAGCGGTAACCGGTCCCTTTTCGCGGCTGAACATGGAGGGAGTAAAAGTCTTGTTGAGGTTCCTGATCGAGATAGCTACTCCCTCGGGATGTGGAGGCAGCTCTGCTCGCTTCTCCCTGCGGAGACACGATGAAATGCCCTCTAATGTGTCCTTAGCATCGTAAAGATGTCTTTCGAGTAGTGCTCCCATATATGGCCACAGAAATACGTTGATCTGACATCACTTATGAACAAAGGAATGTAGCGGGAAAGAGACGATGCTTACAGCGCAAGCTAACATGATCGGCAAAAGAGTGAGATGATTGTCTGGATCCGGCTTGAGGAGGTCAGTCGGCATAAGGTGATTCTCGTAACCGCAAATGGCACGGATAGCAAAGACATAGTAGGCGGGGGGGAATAAAAGAGTGAACAGTGTAGCTAATATGGTACTGGCATGAGAGAATACAATCGCAAAGATTGCAAATAGAACTGCCAAAATCATCGATACTGTGGCCGCTAGTTGTGGGCTTCGCCCGAAGGGGGCAGCCACGAAAAAGGACCAACTACCAAGCGAGAGACCGAGGAGAAGGTGAACTACAAGAACCAAACCAGCGTGGGTCATTGTAAAAACTTGATGACGCCATATCAGTGCCACAGCAATCCAAGCTGGAAGGTGTGCTAGGGATATGCTAACGTGCCATGATCTACGGAGAGAATGAAACGACGCGAATTAGAGCGAAACATGAACATACATTATCCGAGCAGAGTCGAGGAGTCCCATTGCCTTCATGTAGCCGGTCAACAAGTTGGCTCGCTCCCCAGTGGCAACCGCAGGTAGATGATAGGCAATGCCGATGTAACAAAGAAAGCTGGCAGGAAGGTAAGCACTAAATGAACGCGCAAACGGTATGTACGCACAATGCAATGACGGTCACATTCCTGATGCCTCGGACGTAACCTAAAGGAAATAAGATGGGCAAGAATACAACAAACACTAGTGGACACTTACTCGATCTCTCGTATGTCGATTGTTGTTGGTTAGTCTCCTGGGCATATGGCCATTCCAGGGGTGTTGAAATCGATTCCCCGGTTCGGAGAGCAATAAATGCCTGGGATGGTGGCTCAGCACGGGGAAATAACATGCAAAGCCCAATGCCACCTCGTCTATGGCTAATTGAAGAGGCAAAATTCGCGTTTCGAAATCACTTGTGTGGTCGTAAACGTTGGTGTATCCAAGCCCCCCGTCAGCGTTTATTGTATAGTTAAAAGGAGTGATATCTGAAGGAGAGACGGGTAAGTAGTTGAATGAAATCCCTGCAAAACACCCGGAGAGTCGCATAAAGTTCTCTGGACAGTAGGATGGAATGTCTGTGGGGTTGGTGACCTGTTTAACCGCACTTAATTGGTGTTCATTGAAGCCCGAGGTGATGCGCTCCATGATGTCGTTGGCAGAGGGGCTCCCCGTGCCGTTGGTACCATCGGCCCACATTAGAGTCAAAGAACCATCGAACTGGGTGACAAGGTTGTAAATGGCGACGGGAGTGCCCAAACCATACTGTGACCTAGTGAGAAATGTGAGACGCTAAACGGGATTGAACATACCTTGTTATGCGGTTGAAAGAAATTTTGAGCGCCAGCCAGAAAGACTGCAAAGGATGTCAACAGAATGCCAGGAAAACGCATCACGAACTCATACCTCCATAACCAATCGGAAGGATGGCACAGCACGTCAAGTTGGACTGCGTCAATCGTCAAACGGGGAGGTGAGACGAAGGGTATACACTGACGAGTTTGTGCTTGGATATGACGATCCAATTCTTCCAGAAAAGCGCGGAAAACTGCGTGAAGAACAGACCATTCATGTTGCGAGCTTCGGGATGAGTTTACAGTAGACAATGGACAACGCTTCATGGGAGTGCACGAAAGACAGGGAGCCGATGAACATCGTTGGCGCGAAATGAGAGGATTTTATTGAAGTACGTACTTGTCATGTAAAGTTTCGTAGATTGGTCACTGATTACCAGTAGTGTTTCATGCTATTTTCTGCCCTCATTGGTCCAGTAGCCGGGATACTTCTTGAAGGTACAGTAATATGTTGTGAAGTCCCTGGCAGCACACAGCAAGTCTCGAGACTGAGGGGATTTCGCCCATCGACTCGGCAACAAACATGATGTCGGAATGACGTCGCGTAATCAGTGCGCCCAAAAAGAAGTTCAACTCAACGCTTGGCAAACCGTGTCTTTCGTATTTGGTCGTAATCAAGCCCCCCAAAATCACAACGCTGAGGCGTTTGGATGTTGTGTGTTTCTATTGGGAACATCAGTGGATGGTGTTCTCCGATGCCAGTCGCAGTGCCAGGGCCACGATGAGATCTTTGATAAATTCAATATGATAGTACGGTAACGGGTAAGCCTATCATAGTATCAATTCACACCAGGAATCAGTAGTGCCTTGGAATCAAACAAGACATCGATGGAACCATCAGGCTCTTCCAGATCACCCTTTCAAATCCAAACTTGTTCGCTGTCCGCATACACCCTGGCCGTCCCAGCCCCAAATTCGAGAGTATACCCACCAGACGACCCATGAGCCACACATGGGGTTTACAGCACACCAGAATATTTCTTGAGGTATGCAGCTCTGCCAGCTTGAACCGAGATTTCGATGGCAGAGAGTGTGTAGATCCCCGAGACGATGATGTAGTTTCCGTCGCCAACAAACACAAATTTGATGCCTTTCTTTTCCTGCGACTGGATAGGTGCTGCTTGGGTCAACTGCTTGTCGAGCTGGGCAACAAGGCTGGCGTCAGTCTCAATTTTCAACGAGGCAACGACTGAGCATTCATGAATAAACTGACAATGCGATGACAGTGATGTGCTACTTTCGGAAGAGGTGATGCGCTTGATTTCGTCGGTATCGCGTCAAGATAGCAAAGGTTCGGGGAGCCTGCTGGGAGAAAACACGGTTCAGCAAGGAGTACTGCTACCTGCGACAATTTCCTTGCGACGAGGAACTCCTCACCTGCGATCGGGTCCATGCAATCACAGGTGTGCAGTCCCTAATATATCATCTTCTCTCGAGTATCGCAGCAATTCTGGGAGAGCCTGCGAGGGTGTTGTTGATCAATGGACTGGATTAGCCTGTCCGAGTGCATAGTAAATTGTACCACACACGGAAGTACTCCTGAGATGCGATCCGGGATTGCCCGGTCCAACCAGAGTCATGGGTGCTTTCACCAACATACTCCCACTGATTTGCATTCGATTCCCAAGCCTTCTCCGATCCTACTACAGAATCAGCTCAACACTACCATCCACTTGATGCTACCCTCACATGCACTGCTTGCTTTTCGACACTCGTTACCTCTTGGGTAGTGTCCCTTCGTCTCCCTCTCATACACCCATCTTTCTCCACTCTCACACGTACATCCGTGTTTACGCTCACATCACAACCCACGACGTCTACCTCTTTCTCCAGTACCTCGTCGGCTCCTTTTGACTCGCTCTATAGGCACAAGTTGGGCTATCGGTGAACGAGCAGTTGGTATGCAGTACCCTAAAGATCAACGGGCAAAAATCTAACACGGTCTCTTTACATGCGAAGATGACGCAAGATAGGAGCACTAGAATAGATCCAAGGTGCGTCTGCGACCTGATGAGATTCGTTCCAGAGGGATTTAACCCAACATCAGTGAACATACGACGCACTGTACGGTGCGCATTGCATTACGGAGTGATCCACACACGATGTGTTGTTGCTCGTCAGGGCAGTTTTTGTCGATGATTCTGTGGTTCGTGATTGTACAACTGCTGCTAAGTAGTTTGTAGACCTTAATGCCCATTAGGAACCAGGCGGAGGTGGGGCGACCCAGGGAGATAGGACTGGCAGAAGAAAAGGGGCGCCGAATGTGAGGAATTGGCGGTGGAACAACCGAGGGTCCTGTTGGAGACGCACAGGATGAGAGAGATACTGGACGAATGGAGGGCTGATCCGGGTGAGTTCGCAAGGTCTCGGTCGAGCTAATCGAGTCTGATCGCCCATTCGTTCTATTTATCAAGTCATATGCTCCTCTTAAGGAGTGGTATGAAGCTGTGACCAACGTGCTGCAGAAATAGGATCGTTCCAGTCAGTTGCTAAACCATGTCCAATTCGAGTGTGGCGCTCTCCGCTGACAGACTCTTACCCAACTGTACACTAGCTTTCCCATTTTTCTGGTCGAGATTGAACACGAGTGGACGTTGTTCCCGCGAGGACTTTTCTACCACAGCTCTCTCGCAAACGGCTCTTAGGTATGTTGTATGCTGGTCACCAGCCTGGCCTGACCCGTGGTCTAGACGATGATTGTGCTCCAAGACGCCAAAGGCTGCAAAAGAAGTCCCAGAGCCGAGTCTTGTCCAAGTGCTCTGATGCTCTGATGAAGATTTCGTGACCCTTTAGTTTGGGGTCCTGGGCGCTTGAGCGGCAGATGGCATTTATGAAACCCTGGGCCCCTTACATGCATTTCTCAAGGCTGGACATTATGAAAGTAACCGGTCCTTCATTGTCACGGACAAAGCCTTGTTGTCGTCTTCAAGTACTATGGTCACAGTCGTCAAAGTAGTCGCGATTGCTCGAACTGCCCGCCTTCAGAATGGGTTGTCACCACTCCCTTGCATTTGACCCTGATGGATTCGAGTTCCCGTACGTACAGGTTGTCTCAACTGTGCCATCCTTCGTCGTCATTTTCCATCCACGTGTTTGTAATGGGAGCGAGTCGTCCACTAGCGGCCGTTCAGACAGAAGCTTATGAGATTGTTGTCCACGCAGTCTAGATTATTTGTTCTCTATCACCACGTTCTCTTACTATCCACTCCTGAACTCTAACGGATCGATAATTTACTTGTCAAATGTAAATATTATACCATCTCTTAATGTCTACTCCACGAATTATGATAGCTCCTTTGCAAACGTATATGTTTCGGGTTTTGCTTCGGGCGTCTGTTCAACGTATCCAACCCGATGTCGGTACTGGGCGTGGTAGTAGAATTCTGTCCATTAAGACGGAGAGATCCCTTCTCCAATACGAATACACATCGGGAGCTCGGGTATGCCCATGCCAACTGCAAACACATCCGGGGGCATCGTTGGCGTCACATCTTCGATTTAGCTCAGGCGCACGCCACCGGACATTGTCCGTAGGGCGATTGAAATAGCTGATATACCGCCGACATCGGTGAGGAGTTGGGCAAGCTCGAATTCGGAGTGGAAAATTTTCTGTGGGTGGATCAGCGAGGGAAGGACGAGGGCAACAATCGCCTACTTATAAAGCCAACATGTAGCAGACGTGCAGGTTACCCCGTGTGATGGGTGGGAGGGCCGCGTTATCAGTCGGTAGGAAATGTAGAAGAGGATTTGGCGGCCCACTGTGACCATGCGTTGTCTGTTGGCCGGGTAGATACCCCAGACGTTTGTCGACTGTCTTGGCCAGCATCAACAGCTGTCGTTCGAGGGGCATAACAGTCACTGTTGGTGCAGTTAGACTGGTCGAACGCCAATGAGAGCTACAAACGCGAAGCTAGGGAACGAGGTTTTCGGCGAATATGACTTTTGCGCCCGCGACACCCGGGACAGATGGTCACCTAACAAGAATCATGGGCAGGACGTCAGTAAAGTGGGTAAAAGTGATAGAATCTACGGGGGATGAGCGTTTGAACACCCATCCTGCCTGTCAATGGATCAGGCTTCCAGTCTATGCTTGTCTTTGCATGCAAGTAGGCCGGAAAATGCTTGCTCTCCAAGCTCAAATCCCCCATCAAGCAACCTAGTTCATAGTCCACCTTGTAGGCATAATAAGTAACCAGAGGGTGATGTTCAGGGGGAAGTGGCACAAGAATATGTCTCGAGGGAAATGCTTCTCCTAGAACCTCGAGCTTCGACCTAAGAACGACCCGCATTTCTAAACCAAACAATGTTCCGATCTCTTGACTCTCATCATAGATCATCCCGCTGAAATCATCCGACTCAAGGTCTCCGTCACTGTTGCAGAAGAAGGACAAGCTGTGATGCGGTAAAGCAATGGATAACAGTGACATCTGTGAGGAATCAACAGTGGTGGACGTGGTGACTATAAGGTTTTCTGGGAGATCGAAACACGCCAGAAGACGAGAGACCATAGTCCGAGTTTGGCTTTGCATGCCCACCAGCAATTCACAACCTCTGTAAATGCGATGTTTTCCATCTGTGTGTTTTCGAATCCTCCAGTTTCCACCGGACTCCTCCCAAACATTTCCGAGAGGACGTATCTCGATGACAGATGTAGATAGATTCAACCAATGAACATGCCCTTCGAGGAGGGAGGTTGGAATACATCCCCCCAAATTTTCAGGGAGAAAAAGCTCTAAGACATCAATGGTGTCCTTATGTTGAGCTCGGATCACAAGATGGTCAGCACGAAGTGAAAAATGGATCTGTGTATACTTCAATTTCTGACCCGACTTCATAGATCCAGGTCACTTACGCGATGGCCTGAGATCATTGACAATGTTGCAAAATCCATCCCGGGAAGATCAGAAGGAATGGAAAGGGGAGCATCCTATTCAAAAAAAGTCAACGAGTTATGTGAATTTTGGAATGGCGACGTACCTCATGAAAGAGTTGCTCGTATAATGGATGCTCTCGAATCATCTTCGGCAATCCTCCGAGTGGCCGGCCGTCAACAAGGATAGACCCATCAAGCAAGTTGACATGGACAAATTGTGAGCACTTAGTTGGAGCTGTGACAGCTGTCGTTGACACCAACCAGCGAGAGTTTGGGTGCTCCTTTGGGCCCCACCTTCGTGGACCTGGTCGATATCCAGGCCAAATGCCGTGTAATGCAAGGTCAATGCCGCGGTCTGTGACGTCCATAAGGACGACATCCCTCAACACTCGTTCGAGAGCAACAGAGAGCCGGCGACTGTGTTGATAGAGAAGCTCTGAGTAATCGAGTATATTGTACCTATCGTCCCTATCCCAGCATCTGTCCTGCCAAGGAACTCGGCGGCCGGTCAGCTGGGTTGCCTGCAGAAAGAAAGAACAGGATAATAAGGCATGCACATCTGCTGCTGAACCGAAGACCTTCTGCAGTGAACCAGCTCTTGTGTCAAATGTGCTCCGACATGTGGCAGCCATATAGTGTAGACGCTGGTACCGGTTTTTGTTTGTGGGTGCCTGGTCCAGGTCGTATGCAAGTTCCTGAACCCACTCCAATGACTCTCTGAGCTTTGCTCGGGATCGAGTACGATCAAGCTAGACCGGACCACGGTTACATCCCGGTGCTTCCGACATGCATTATTAGTACATGGCGAGCGACTCGAAAGAGCCACTGGAAGTTTGTTACGGGCAAGATATTCCTCAGACCACGCGCATGCGTTTCATATCGAGGCATCCAAGAGGTTTGGGATGCAACGTGAACGTCAGAAATGACGTATCGAGGGCGCTCAGGTGTAGATTGGCGTTCCGATTGGCAAGCTTGAGGGGCCTTCATGCAGAAGGCTGTCGAGACAGTGTTGATAATGGGGCAATAATGGTAGACGGCATCTCATATTCCAAGTGTTGGATTTCGCCGAGTACTACCCAGACCATTGAAGTATCTGCATAGCTTGGTACGATAACGATATCGGCGGACAAGCAGGATAACATACGCGAGCCCTACAACACGGTCAACGTTGCCATCTAAGCCCTGAGATCGTTTGCTCATCAATTCGGTTCCTGCTTGTACGAGATAAAGCTTCCCATAGCGCGGTGGACTTTGGGTTTCTCCTTTCTGTTCTCGACGGTGGTTCTATATATCCCTGTCATCGCCCTCGCCGTTGGGTGTCGATGAACACTTCGCTAGGTGCAGAACCGCCCTCGTCCGGTACGATGGTACTGGCCGATCGCGTTCCAATCCGGAGCCTGGAAAGTAGCGTTAGTGACAACGTCGTCGCATGAATAGACAGTCGAACCAAGAGTACGTGATTACCCTATAGACAGATGTAACACGCGGGTAGTCACCTTATATGTGGTGCAGGGTCAAGTGGGCTTCGCGTCTCAACGCGGGACCTTGAGCCGTTGACTTGAGAAGTAACTATCAAGTTGACTGCGTTCCAAGGCACCATCTGATCTAAAACGCTCTATCAGTCACAGGCAACGACGTAGGTGAACTTACCCACTAATCCTTTGGACGGATCCACACATCCAGTGGTATGTGCCACCTGCTTGTCTTTCATCCATCCCACCCATCGCATACGCATGTGAAACGCAGAACAGGTGGCCGTGTTGCGACGAAGTTGTCCGGCGCGGTGGTTAGATATATGGGCCGGTTCGCCATTCCAGTCAAGATGGATGAGTAAAAGAAGGTCCTCGCTCTGTAGGACGGTTCAAGTGGTTCATAACGCGAGAGCATCACAGAGACGCCCGTCGCCCAATGATCAGAGTTGTTGGCGTGTGTTGTGGTAGTTCCATCGTGGGAGTGGTGGCGACCGCAACCTCGCGTTCTTTCTTACCACAGCGCTGTCGAACAACCACTGGAACGATTGCCTCCCAGCTTTTTCCTAACTTTAAACCACACCATGGAGATCGAAAACCTCAGAGAGAAATTCGGAAGGTTCAGGATCCTCGTCGTCGGCCGAGCCAACGCGGGCAAGACAACCATTCTCAAGAGGATCTGCGACTCTACAGAAGACCCAGAGATCTATGACGATAAGGGACAAAAGGTATTGTATTCGTTCCGGTCTTGATCTAACAATGTGTTGATGGGTTACGATCAGGTCGATCGTGCACAGATCGAGGAGTCTAGAGAGGTGAGCCCAGGTCAAGATATTAGATCTCAATTCCCGGTTCAGCTAATGCATCCCAAGCGTGGAATACATGAAATTAGGAACGAGATGGTCTTCCGAAGCAACCCAGGCTTTGTTTTCCATGACTCGCGGGGATTCGAGGCTGGCAGCATAGTAGAATTTGAGCAGATGAAGGACTTTGTTACCGAACGTGCGAAGACCAATTATCTCAAGGAGCGCATTCATGCCATATGGTAGGGAGAGATAACAGTTCAAATAGTACACTGAATGCAAGTTGTTGAATAGGTATTGCATTCCAATGGATCAATTCCACCGTGCTGTGTTGAGTGCAGAGGAAAAGTTTTTTGATGAGTGTGACACAGGAAATGGTAAGTCTGCTTTTAATATGGGTTAGATCTCAACTACTATCAAGCTACAGTGCCTGTTGTGGTTGTATTCACAAAGTGTGATGCATTGTTTGCTGCAGGATTTGCAGAACTGAAACCACATGAAAGGAAGTTACCAGCATCAGAGCAGTTCACAAAGATCAAGGAGTATGTGAAAGAGATGCTGAAAAAGAACACTACACAAGAAAGATTGAAAAATAGAAAGTATCCTCCAAAGGATTACGTGGAATTAGAGGGTAAGCACAGTCATCATATCTACTATGATATGGATCATTTCTTGTATACAGACATGCACAAATCTGATAATGGAAGTCAGATGCTTCTAGACAGTACTGCAGTAGCCTTGAAGGAGGAAGGCATACAAAAGTTACTGATCACTACACAGCATTCCAACATATTACTTTGTATCAAGTGGTGTATGAAAAAGTAGGTGGTATTATAAATACTGAACATGATGGATATCATCAAATATTGACTGATTTAGACTGCTATTGCCATTTGTTGCATATAAACATGGTAATCATAAACAACTCAGATATGATGAGTATGAAAAGCTATTTGATGGAACCATATCATGGTTTCCACACACCAGGGTAAGCAAGATCTCAGTTGCTGAATATTTGGTAATACAAAATGTCATATATTTATTTTTAATACACAGAAGGTAAGGGGTTTGACTTTGGCTTGGGAAATCAGAATAATGTTAATCCCTGCCTGTCTTCTACCCTGCTGTTATCTCATTCATAGAATGTAAGTAGTCTGATTGGAGAATTCACAATGATGCTGATCCTTGCTTGTCTTATCCACTCTTTTGTTGTCTTATTGAAAGAATGTAAGTGGTCTGATTGTAATTAGGGAGTTCATAATGATGCTAATCCCTGCCTGTCTCTTCCACCTTGCTGTTTCCTCATTCATAGTCTGTAAGTGGTCAGATTGTGATTAGGGAATTCAAAATGAGGCTAATCCCTGCCTATCTCTTCCACTCTGCTATTATCTCATTGATAGGGTGTATGTAATGTAATTCTGATTAAGGAATTCAGAATAATGCTGATTCTTGCCTGTCTCCTCCACCTTCTTGTTCTATTATTGAAAGGATGTAAGTAGTCTGATTATGATCAAGGAATTCAGAATGATACTAATCATCACCTATTGCTTCCACCATGCTGTTCCATGATTTCCAGTTTGTAAGTGGCCTGATTGTAACTGGGAAATTAAGAATAATACTAATCCCTGTCTATCTCTTCCACCCTACTATTCTCTCATTTATAGTGGGTAAGTGGTCTGTTTATAACCACAGAATTCAAAATGATGAAAATCTTTGCCTATCTCTTCTATGCTGCTATATCCTCATTTGTAGTTTGTAAGTAGGCTGATTGTGGTTGGAGAATTCAGAATGATACTGATCCCTGCCTGTCTCTTCCACCCTGCTGTTCTGTCATTCATAGGAAGTATGTGGTCTGATTGTAATTGGGGAATTCAGAACCATGCTGATCTCTGCCTGTCTCTTCCAACCTACTGTTCTCTCATTCATAGCAAGTAAGTGGTCTGATTGTGATTGGGGAATTCAGAATCATGCTGATCCCTGCCTGTCTCTTCCACCCTGCTGTTCTCTCATTTATAGCAAGTGAGTGGTCTGATTGTGATTGGGGAATTCAGAATCATACTGATCCCTGCCTGTCTCTTCCACCCTGCTGTTCTGTCATTCATAGCATGTAAGTGGTCTGATTGTGATTGGGGAATTCAAAATCATGCTGATCCCTGCCTGTCTCTTCCACCCTACTGTGCTCTCATGCATAGTTTGTAAGTGATCTGATTGTGATTGGGGAATTCAGAATTATGCTGATCCCTGCCTGTCTCTTCCACCTGCTGTTCTCTCATTCATAGCAAGTAAGTGACCTGATTGTGATTGGGGAATTTAGAATCATGCTGATCCCTGCCTGTCTTTTCCACCCTACTGGTCTGTCATTCATAGTCTGTAAGTGGTCTGATTGTGATTGGGGAATTCAGAATAATGCTAATGTCTGCCTGTCTTTTCCACCCTGCTGTTCTATCATTCATAGGATGTAAGTGGTCTGATTGTGATTGGGAGATTCAGAATCATGCTGATCCCTGCCTGTCTCTTCCACCCTGCTGTTCTCTCATTCATAGCAAGTAAGTGGTCTGATTGTGATTAGGGAATTCAAAATGATGCTGATCCCTGCCTGTCTCTTTCATCCTGCTGTTCTCACATTCATAGCAAGTAAGTGGTCTGATTGTGATTGGGGCATTCAGAATAATGCTGATCTCTGCCTGTCTCATCCACCCTACTGTTCTCTCATTCATAGCAAGTAAGTGGTCTGATTGTGATTGGGAAATTCAGAATTATGCTGATCCCTGCCTGTCTTTTCCATGCTGCTGTTCTCTTATTCATAGCTTGTAAGTGGTCTGATTATGATTGGGGAATTCAGAACTATGCTGGTCCCTGCCTTTCTCTTCCCCCTGCTGTTTTCTTGTTTATAGCTTGTAAGTGGTCTGGTTGTGATTGGGGAATTCAGAATCATGCTAATCCCTGCCTGTCTCTTCCACCCTGCTGTTCTGTCATTCATAGGAAGTAAGTGGTCTGATTGTAATTGGGGAATTTAGAACCATGCTGATCTCTGCCTGTCTCTTCCAACCTACTGTTCTCTCATTCATAGCAAGTAAGTGGTCTGATTGTGATTGGGAAATTCAGAATCATGCTGATCCCTGCCTGTCTCTTCCACCCTGCTGTTCTCTCATTTATAGCAAGTAAGTGGTCTGACTGTGATTGGAGAATTCAGAGTGATGCTGATCCCTGCCTGTCTCTTCTACCCTACTGTTCTCTCATTCATAGGAAGTAAGTGGTCTCATTGTAATTGGGGAATTCAGAATGATGCTGATCCCTGCCTGTCTCTTCCACCCTGCTGTTCTCTCATTCATAGCAAGTAAGTGGTCTCATTGTGATTGGGAAATTCAACATGATGCTAATCCCTGCCTGTCTCTTCCACCCTGCTGTTCTGTTATTCATAGAGAGTGAGTGGTCTGATTGTGATTAGGGAATTCAGAATCATGCTGATCCCTGCCTGTCTTTTCCACCCTGCTGTTTTCTCATTCACAGAGAGTGAGTGGTTGAATTATAAGTGGGGAATTCAGAATGATGCTGATCCCTGTCTGTCTCTTCCACCCTGCTGTTCTCTCATTCATAGAGAGTGAGTGGTTGAATTGTGATTGGGGAATTCAGAATCATGCTGATCCCTGCCTGTCTCTTCCCCCCTGCTATTCTCTCATTCACAGGAAGTAAGTGGTCTGATTGTGATTGGGGAATTCAGAATGATGTGGATCCCTGCCTGTCTCTTCTACCCTGCTGTTCTCTCATCCTTAGCAAGTAAGTGGTCTGATTGTGATTGGGGAATTCAGAATGATGCTAATCCCTGCCTGTCTCTTCCACCCTGCTGTTCTGTCATTCATAGCATGTAAGTGGTCTGATTGTGATTGGGAAATTCAGAATCATGCTGATCCCTGCCTGTCTTTTCCACCCTGCTGTTCTCTCATTCATAGCTTGTAAGTGTTCTGATTGTGATTGGGGAATTCAAAATGATGTTGATCCCTGCCTGTCTCTTCTACCCTGCTGTTCTCTCATTCATAGAGTGTAAGTGGTCTGATTGTGATTGGGGAATTCAGAATGATGCTGATGCCTGCCTGTCTCTTCCACCCTGCTGTTCTGTCATTCATAGCTTGTAAGTGGTCTGATTGTGATTAGGGAATTTAGAATGATGCTGATCCCTGCCTGTCTCTTCCAACCTGCTGTTTTCTCATTCATAGGAAGTAAGTGATCTGATTGTGATTGAGGAATTCAAAATCATGCTGATCCCTGCCTGTCTCTTCCACCCTGCTGTTCTCTCATTCATAGCAAGTAAGTGGTCTGATTGTGATTAGGAAATTCAGAATCATGCTGATCCCTGCCTGTCTCCTCCACCCTGATGTTTTCTCATTCATAGCAAGTAAGTGGTCTGATTGTGATTTGGGAATTCAGAACCATGCTGATCTCTGCCTGTCTCTTCCAACCTGCTGTTCTCTCATTCATAGCAAGTAAGTGGTCTGATAGTGATTGGGGAATTCAGAATCATGCTGATCTTTGCCTGTTTCATCTGCTCTGCTGTTCTCCCATTCATAGCTTGTAAGTGGTCTGATTGTGATTAGGAAATTCAGAATCATGCTGATCCCTGCCCATCTCATCCACCCTGTTGTGCTCTCATTCATAGAGAGTAAGTGGTCTGATTGTGATTGGGGAGTTTAGAATGATGCTGATCCCTGTCTGTCTCTTCCACCCTGCTGTTCTCTCATTCATAGCTTGTGAGTAGTCTGATTATGATTGGGAGATTCAGAATGATGCTAATCCCTGCCTATCTCTTCCACCCTACTGTTCTATCTTTCATAGAGAGTGAGTGGTCTGATTGTGATTGGGGGATTCATAATCATGCTGATCTCTGTCTGTCCCTTTCACCCTGCTGTTCTCTCATTCATAGAGAGTGAGTGGTTGAATTGTGATTGGGGAATTCAGAATGATGCTGATCCCTGCCTGTCTTTTCAACCCTGCTGTTCTCTCATTCACAGAGTGTAAGTGGCTGATTTTGATTGGAGAATTTAGAATGATGCTGATCCTTGCCTGTCTCTTCCACCCTGCTGTTCTCTCATTCATAGAGTGTAAGCAGTCTGATTGTGATTGGGGAATTCAGAATGATGCTGATCCCTGCCTGTCTCTTCCACCCTACTGTTCTCATTCATAGCAAGTAAGTGGTCTGATTGTGATTGGGGAATTCAGAATCATGCTGATCCCTGCCTGTCTCTTCCACCCTGCTGTTCTTTCATTCATAGAGAGTAAGTGGTCTGACTGTGATTGTGTAATTCAGAATCATGCTGATCCCTGTCTGTCTTTTCCACCCTGCTGTTCTCTCATTCATAGAGAGTGAGTGGTTGAATTGTGATTGGGGAATTCAGAATGATGGTGATGCCTACCTGTCTCTTCCACCCTGCTGCTCTCTCATTTATAGAGTGTAAGTGGTCTGATTGTGATTGAGGAATTCAGAATCATGCTGATCCATGCCTGTCTCTTTCACCCTGCTGTTCTCTCACTCATAGCAAGTAAGTGGTCTGATTTTGATTGGGGAATTCAGAATCATGCTGATGCCTGTCTGTCTCTTCCACCCTGCTGTTCTGTCATTCATAGCTTGTAAGTGGTCTGATTGTGATTAAGGAATTCAGAATGATGCTGATCCCTGCCTGTCTCTTCTAACCTGCTGTTTTCTCATTCATAGGAAGTAAGTGGTCTGATTGTGATTGGGGAATTCAGAATGATGCTGATCCCTGCCTGTCACTTCCACCCTGCTGTTCTCTCATTCATAGAGAGTAAGTGATCTGACTGTGATTGGGGAATTGAGAATGATGCTGATCCCTGACTGTCTCTTGCACCTGCTGTTTTCTCATTCATAGAATGTATGTGGTCTGATTGTGATTGGGGAATTCAGAATGATGCTGATCCCTGCCTGTCTCTTCTACCCTGCTGTTATCTGATTCATAGCTTGTAAGTGGTCTGATTGTGATTAGGAATTCAGAATGATGCTGATCCCTACTTGTCTCTTCCACCCTGCTGTTTTGTCATTCATAGCTTGTAAGTGGTCTGATTGTGATTGGGGATTTCAGAGTCATGATGATCCCTATGTATCTCTTCCACCCTAATCTTTTCTCATTCATAGAGAGTAAGTGGTTGGATTGTGATTGGGACATTCAGAATGATGCTGATCCCTGTCTGGCTCATTCACTTTGCTGTTATCTCGTTCATAGGAAGTAAGTGGTCTGATTGTGATTGGAGAATTCAGAATCATGCTGATCCAGGCCTGTTTTTTCCACCCTGCTGTTCTCTCATTCATAGCAAGTAAGTGGTCTGATTGTGATTGGAAAATTCAGAATGATGCTGATCCCTGCCTGTCTCTTTCACTCTGATGTTCTCTCATTCATAGCAAGTAAGTGGTCTGATTGTGATGAGGGAATTCAGAATGATGCTAATCCCTGCTTGTCTCATCTACCCTGCTGTGCTCTCATTCATAGCTTGTAAGTGGTTTGATTGTGATTGAGGAATTCAGAATGATGCTGATCCCTGCCTGTCTCTTCTATTCTGCTGTTCTGTCATTCATAGGAAGTAAGTGGTCTGATTGTGATTAGGGAATTTAGAATGATGCTGATCTCTGCCTGTCTCTTCCAACCTGCTGTTCTCTCATTCATAGCAAGTAAGTGGTCTGATAGTGATTGGGGAATTCAGAATCATGCTGATCTTTGCCTGTTTCATCTGCTCTGCTGTTCTCCCATTCATAGCTTGTAAGTGGTCTGATTGTCATTGGGGAATTCAGAATGATGCTGATCCCTGCCTGTTTCTTCCACCCTGCTGTTCTCATTCATAGCAAGTAAGTGGTCTGATTGTGATTAGGGAATTCAGAATGATGCTGATCCCTGCCTGTCTCTTCCACCCTGCTGTTCTTTCATTCATAGAGAGTAAGTGGTCTGACTGTGATTGTGTAATTCAGAATGATGCTGATCCCTGCCTGTCTCTTTCACCTGCTATTCTCTTATTCATAGCTTGTAAGTGGTCTAATTGTGATTTGGGAATTCAGAATGATACTGGTCCCTTCCTGTCTCTTCCACCCTGCTATTTTCTCATTCATAGAATGTAAGTAGTCTGATTATGATGGGAGAATTCAGAATGATGCTAATTCCTGCCTGTCTGTTCCATCTGGCTGTTCTGTCATTCATAGCAAGTAAGTGGTCTGATTGTGATTGTGAAGTGAGCATCATGCTGATCCCTGCATGTCTTTTCCACCCTGCTGTTCTCTTATTTATAGGATGTAAGTGGTCTGATTTTGATTGGGGAATTCAGAATGATGCTGATCCCTGCCTGTTTCTTCCACCCTGCTGTTCTGTTATTCATAGCTTGTAAGTAGTCTGATTGTGATTGTGGAATTCAGAATGATGCTGATCCCTGCCTGTCTCTTCCACCCTGCTGTTTTGTCATTCATAGCAAGTAAGGGGTCTGATTGTGATTGGGAAATTAAGAATGATGTTGATCCCTGCCTGTATCTTCCACCTTGCTGTTCCATCATTCATAGCAAGTAAGTGGTCTGATTTTGATTGGCAAATTAAGAATGGTGCTGATCCCTGTCTGTCTCTTCCACCCCGCTGTTCTTTCATTCATAGTATGTAAGTGGTCAGATTGTGATTTGGGAATTCAGAATGACACTGATGCGTGCCTGTCTCTTCCACTCTGCTGTTCTCTCATTCATAGAGAGTAAGTGGTCTGATTATGGTTGGAGAATTCAGAATGATGCCAATCCCTGCCTGTCTCTTTCACCCTGCTGTCCTTTCATTCATAGCTTGTAAGTGGTCTGATTGTGATTGGGGAATTAATGATCATGTTGATTCCTGCCTGTCTCTTTCACCCTGCTGTTCTGTCATTCATAGCAAGTAAGTGGTCTGATTGTGATTGGGGAATTCTGAATGATGCTGATCCCTGCCTGTCTCTTCCACCCTGCCATACTCTCATTCATAGAGTGTAAGTGGTCTGATTGTGATCAGGGAATTCAGAATCATGCTGATCTCTGCCTGTCTTTTCCACCCCACTGTTCTCTTATTCATAGCAAGTAAGTGGTCTGGTTATGATTAGGGAATTCAGAATCATGCTGATTCCTGCCTGTCTCTTCCACTCTGCTGTTCTCTCATTCACAGAGAGTATGTAGTCTGATTGTGATTGGGAAATTCACAATCATGCTGATCTCTCCCTGTCTCTTCCTCCCTGCTGTTCTCTCATTCATAGGAAGTAAGTGGTCTGATAATGATTGGGGAATTCAGTATCATGCTGATCTCTGCCTGTCTCATCCACCCTGCTGTTCTCTCATTCATAGGAAGTAAGTGGTCTGATTGTGATTGGGGAATTCAGAATCATGCTGATCCCTATCTTCCTCTTCCACCCTGCTGTTCTCTTATTTATAGGAGGTCAGTGGTCTGATAATGATTGGGGAATTCAGAAAGATGCTGATCCCTGCCTGTCTCTTCTACCCTGCTATTCTCTCATTCATAGCTTGTAAGTGCTCTGATTGTGATGGGGAATTCAGAATGATGCTGATCCCTGTCTGTCTCTTCTGCCTGTCATTCTCTCATTCATAGGAAGTAAGTGGTCTGATTGTGATTGGGAAATTCAGAATCATGCTGATCCCTGCCTGTCTCTTCTACACTGTTGTTCTTTCATTCATAGAGAGTAAGTGGTCTGATTGTGATTGGGGAATTCAGAATGATGCTGATCCCTACCTGTCTTTTCCATGCTGCTGTTGTCTCATTCATAGGAGGTAAGTGGTCTGATAATGATTGGGGAATTCAGAATCATGCTGATCCCTGCCTGTCTCTTCCACCCTGCTGTTCTCTCATTCATAGCTTGTAAGTGGTCTGACTGTGATTGGGGAATTCAGAATGATGCTGATCCCTGCCTGTCTCTTCCACCCTGCTGGTCTATCATTCATAGCTTGTAAGTGGTCTGATTGTGTTTGGGAAATTCAGAATCATGCTGATCTTTGCCTATCTCTTCCACCCTGCTGTTCTCTCATTCATAGAAAGTAAGTGGCCTGATTGTGATTGGTGAATTCAAAATGATGCCGATCTTTGCCTGTCTCTTCCACCCTGCTGTTCTGTTGTTCATAGAAAGTAAGTGGTCTGATTATGATTGGGGAATTCCAAATGATGCTAATCCCTGCCTGTCCCTTCCACCCTGCTGTTGTCTCATTCATAGAGAGTAAGTGGCCTGATTGTGATTAGTGAATTCAGAATGATGCCAATCTCTGTCTATCTCTTCCACCCTGCTGTTCTCTCATTCATAGAGTGTAAGTGGTCTGATTGTGATCAGGGAATTCAGAATGATGCTGATCCCTGCCTGTCTCTTGCACCCTGTTGTTCTGTCATTTGTAGCAAGTAAGTGGTCTGATTGTGATTGGGGAATTCAGAATCATGCTAATACCTACCTGTCTCTCCCACCCTGCTGTTCTCTCATTCATAGAGAGTAAGTGGTCTGACTGTGATTGGAGAATTCAGAATCATGCTGATCCCTGTCTTTCTCTTTCACCCTGCTGTTTTCTCATTCATAGAATGTAAGTGGTCTGATTGTGATTGGGGTATTCAGAATCATGCTGATCCCTGCCTGTCTCTTCCACCCTGCTGTTCTCTCATTCATAGCAAGTAAGTGGTCTGATTGTGATTGGGGAATTTTGAATCATGCTGAGCCCTACCTGTCTCTTCCACCCTGCTGTTCTCTCATTCATAGAGAGTAAGTGTTTTAATTGTGATTGGGGAATTCAAAATGATGCTGATCCCTGCCTGTCTCTTCCACCCTGCTGTTTTCTCATTCATAGAATGTAAGTGGTCTGACTGTGATTGTGGAATTCAGAATCATGCTGATCCCTGCCTGTCTCTTCTACTCTGCTGTTTTCTCATTCATAGCTTGTAAGTGGTCTAATTTTGATTGGGGAATTGAGAACCATGCTGATCCCTGCCTGTTTCTTCCACCCTCTGTTTTCTCATTCATAGAGAGTATGTGGTCTGATTGTGATTGGGGAATTCAAAATGATGCTGATACCTGCCTGTTTCTTCCACCCTGGTGTTCTCTTATTCATAGCAAGTAAGTGGTCTGATCATGATTGAGAAATTAAGAATGATGCTGATCCTTGTCTGTCCCTCCCACCTTGCTGTTCTCTCATTCATAGGAAGTAAGTGGTCTGATTGTGACTTGAGAATTCAAAATCATGCTGATCCCTGCCTGTCTCTTCCATTCTGCTGTTCCATCATTCATAGCAAGTAAGTGGTCTGACTGTGATTGGGGAATTCAGAATCATGCTGATCCCTGTCTGTCTTTTCCACCCTACTGTTCTCTTATTCATAGCAAGTATGTGGTCTGATTGTGATTTGGAAATTCAGAATGATGCTGATCCCTGCCTGTCTCTTCCAACCTGCTGTTCTCTCATTCATAGCAAGTAAGTGGTCTGATAGTGATTGGGAAATTCAGAATCATGCTGATCCTTGCCTGTTTCTTCTGCTCTGCTGTTCTCCCATTCATAGCTTGTAAGTGGTCTGATTGTGATTGGGGAATTCAGAATGATGGTGACCCCTGCCTGTTTCTTCCACCCTGCTGTTTTCTCATTCATAGCATGTAAGTGGTTTGATTGTGACTGGGGAATTCAAAATGATGCTAATACCTACCTGTTCCTTCAATCCTACTGTTCTCTTATTTGTAGGGTGTAAGTAGTCTTGATTATGATTAAACAATTTTGAATGATATTGATCTTTGTCTATCTCTTCCATGTTGTCATTCCCCCATTCATAGTCTGTAAGTGGTTTGATTATCATTTGAAAATTCACAATGATACTAACTCCTACCTATCTCTTCTGCTTTATTATTCTCTCATTCATAGTTTGTAAGCAGTCTGATTTTAGTCAGGTGATTCAGAATGATATTGATCACTGCCTATCTCTTCCACTTTGTCATTTTTTCTTTTGTAGTGGGTAAGTAGTCCAATTGTTATCCAAGAATTTGGAATGATACTAATCTCTACCTATCTCTTCTACTTTATTATTTTCTCATTCATAGAAGGTAAATAGCTTGATTGTGTTTGTGGAATTCCAATGATACTAATATCTGTCTATTTTTTTTCATTCTCCCATTCTCTTATTTATAGAATGTAAGTGATCTGATCATGATTATGGAATTCAGAATCCTGCTGATATATGCCTGTTTCCTCTCTTGCACTATTTTTTCATTTATAGCTGGTGAGTAATCTGATAATTGAGCATGTGATATAATTCTCATTTTCATTATGTCACTTTTATTTATAGAATGTGAGTGGTCCAAACATTATTTCCAAATTAACATGATTATAATGCTCTATTTTTACAGCAAGTAAATTATATTATTTTGATATTGAATTCAAACTAATTCTTCTTTATTTTATTTATGTCAGGAGGTTTGTTATTTGATTATTATTCTCAAATGGCCTTTTTTAATCCTCATAATATATAGCTTGTATGTTCTATTTACTGTATATTTTTTTCACTTCTAATTTCATCATCAGGATGTAAGTGCTATATTTGCTCTTGTATAGTTTCTTCTTTTAATTTAGGCACTCCTACTATAAAGAAGGTAAAGAGTTTTTTCTGCCTGACATCATTGTTACCTTTTTCTTTTCTCATATTATAGGATGTAAGTTATCTAATTATTTCATGATTGTGACTAATTGAATCATGTTTGAATAGATCATTGTTTCTTCAGAGGTATGTCATTTGCCATACCTTGGTCATTTTATTGACTAAGGGTCAGACATCTAAGAAACCACTCACAAGCTTGTCATCTGGCTTTGAATCAGGAGTAAATTTGTTGTTTATATTTATTCTACATGTGGATTTTCTGATGCCTTACAGTTCTTCTTTTCTTCTACTGTTGACCCATGGATGGAGGCTCTCATAGCTGGCATTGGTAACTCAAAACAATATTGATTAACCATTATATTAATATTTACTTCTAGGCTATGCTTTGATTCTGGAACACTCTTTCTTTCTACACCAAGAGAAAATCCTGGATCCACTCAAAGTGGCAGCTAAACAGTACAAGTCATCTGGAGTATCTGCAAAAGTTGCCAGTGCACTTACTGAGTTCTACCCTCAATATGAACCAAATGAAGATAAGAAGATGTGTGTGCTTCTCATGAATCTAATTTCTGAGTATATCATCTGTAAGTTTCACAATACTTGTTCTTGGGTATTTATTGAAAGCTTGGTAGCCAAGCATATTAACAAGTGAAAAGCTTGTGTATGTAATCATCAGGTTTCATCATCTTGTAGAATGAGGATAAGCATTTTGACATGTATGAATAGTTACACATGTTGTAATGGAAATGAAAGGAAAAAGAAGTCTCAGACTGTATGTGCAATCTGTATATAAGTAGTTTTGATGTGGTGTTAGAAAATACACAATGAAACCCTAAGAATATTTATTAAAAAAACACTACTGATGGTGGTGGTAAGTTTTTGTAATATGATTCATAGAGTAAGTCAAGAGATATAGAGCTCTTGTCTAGTATATGATAGGAGATTTATAGTAAACATACAGAATGAATTTATTGTTAAGAGTTAAAATGAGCTGCTTAATAGATAATAAAAAACACTGGCAGACTAGTATACTATTTGATAATATATATATATTAAATTGGAGTTGTACTGAGGTGAGCTTATGACTAGTTGTCACCTGCAATGTAAATATTACAGGCATCTGAAAGTGGATAAACAATACATATGTATATACAAAACTGTTATAATGTCTACTTTTAATATAGTGTGTGAAATAGGCTATAAACATGCATCAGAATTTCAGTTGGCTTTGACACAGCCAAATGAAGTATAAGATCCTAGAATTAAATAATTGAGGGGAGACTATAATCTGAACATAAACTTTATATAAATCTTCCAGAAACAAATGCTAGTAGTATTGACTTGAGAGATATAATGAAACTAAAGCTAATGAAGACTCCATTGTTCTAGTATTAGAACAATGGATATGTCAACAGAATAATGGATGTCATTCCTATTGTTCAGATCATCAATAGGAATATCTACAATCATAGGATCAATCAGGATTGACTAGGATCAAATGTGTCATGTCAAGTGTAGATCATTAATGATTGACATGTGTCACTTATTCCATACTAGGTATATTAGGAATGGTGACTACTACTGACCACTAATGGTGATCAGTAGTTGACAGTTAGTAAATGTCAACTAGTACTGATTTGCTAATGATGATCAGTACTTATAACTAGTAAATCTGATTACTACTGATCATTAATGGTAATCAGTAGCCATTATTACAAGTCATATATTACACTTGTAATTTCAACAAGGTATAGAGGATATCATCAGAGACAGCTTTGGCTCCTCAAATATATTCTCCAACCAATAAATTAGATTTTACATTAAATTTTTTAATTCCAAGGCTGGCACTCCAAGACAGCCAGCTGTCAGATACATAAGTCCCACATTAGTCTGCTTGATGCCCCTCATTGCAAACATAAACATTTGAGCTCAAGTTACAATCACCAAAGACATCAGTTACAAGTTGAAATAGTAGTTATCATCACAGGTGTAGCACTCTTTGTGGTCTGATGTTGCTGATTTGCCATGTGTCACAATTTCTTTCTTCTTTCTTAGTCTTGCATATTCTGGACACTCTTTCTTTTGACTATGACTTACTCATCCTGTCTTCATCATCAGCCCAATGACTCATCCTCACTTACTCATCATAGTTCTTTCCCTCATAGTCTCAGATGTTCCATGTGATTCCATCACATTCCATTTAGTCATCTTGCTTACTGATCCTGTATACTTTAGTTCCTTCATGTTCAACAGACTTCCATGACTTGGGTATATAAACCCTTATCTTTCCCTCTTTCTTTGCTTAAGCTAGTTCTCCTCAGAGTTACCACCTGTATCTCTAGACTAGCAATATATCTTCTTCCTCTCATTGCCCCTTGACTCTTTGAGCCTCTATCCATGCTCTAAATAGGTAGCTTGTCCTTGCTCTTGAACCCTTGACCCTGGTCCATCTTGACCAGTATAAAGACCCAAGTCAGCTGTATAGTTGACAAGTCCATATGACCTTACAGGCATATGTATAGCCTCAAGTACCAACCATATACTTGATCTCAAGTCATCTGAGGCTACACTTCACCCTACCCAGGACCAAGTGTAACACCATGAAGAAAACAACTGACATTCAACAAGTATTCACCAGTGTGTAAAAGATCTTGATCAGGAATCTGTATCCCATGCAATTCAGGTCATAAGGACATAGGGCCAATATATTAAAACCAAGCTCTCTGAGATGCCAAACTGTAGAACTACTCTGGGAACACAAGCTCAGCCAAGGTAGTAGCATCAAACATGATATTGATATCACCCTCAACCCTCTCTAACTCACCCTTCTAAGTCCAAATTTGCTTGCTGTCCTAGCCCCAAATGGGCTTATACCCATCTGACAGCCCATATGCCACATACACAATCCTCAACACACCAGAACCTTTTGAGTGACATGGCTTTGGCATTGACAACTGGGAGTTCAACACTGAGCAGAACATGTATCCCTGCTACCATGACATTACAAACTTGATACTCTTCTTTTCTTCTGATTGGATGGATACTTTCTTGGCTAATTTCTTGTTGAGCCAGGCAACAAGGTCGGTGTTGGCATTGATTCCCAACCCGGCGATGACTGGACATCGTGTCAATGAAACTCACGATGCAACAGCAGTGATATCCCCACGGTCAGAGGTGGTGAGCCGCTTGATTCCATCGACAGACATGATCACAGGGGGTGAAGAACCTGCATGGAACAAACACAACAGAGGTTAATAAAATAAAAAGGAGCACTGTTGCCTGTGAGGGCGCTGTTGATGGAATGAAGAGAATTGAAGGACGATCAGATGCACGTGAGATCGTGCTTTGAATGACCTTCTCTGAAGTGAACGGAAAAGCATGTCATGGCTATGGAAAGCCACCGACGGGGCGAGTGCGGACGTGCGACCGTCGGTATGGATTCACCCATGCATGAGCGACGGCATATTACCAGGTAGAACACCTGCCCTAGGTAAATCTGGAGCATCAGCAAAAGTAAGATTATTGCAGACACCAAGCAATGCCGTCGCAAAAAAAAATTAGGCCAAGACCAACAGATTATCGCCGCAAACATCCGTCGCTGAGAAAAACCAAGGAGCGCACTTCAGAGCCAAGCACCCAACCCGTAAAACGCGTCGATCCATTGGTAAACTCTAGTACACAGCACGAGACCCGATCTCGGCAGCCGTACTCCACACAGGCGTACCGGCCACAAACTCTTGCGCATTCGACGTCATCAACAATCCCACTGTCGTTGGTCAGCCATATTGAAACTGATATCAACAAGGCGGCCAACCTATTAAACCAAATAGGCCTAGCACGCTCCCAAACACCTCCACGACGAGCACTTTGACGAACAAGGTGGGGTCGGCGGCGTCCGCGAGTGCGGCGGTGCTCCCTGCGATACCGACGCAGAGACCGCAAAAGAGGTTGCACACCCCGACGGTGAGACCGCCGAAAAAGAGGGCAAAGCCTGGAAAAGGGATAAAAGTCGGCTCGATGAAAGAAAAAGCGGGTCGTACCGGTGTAATAGTTGTTACGAGTGTAGAGCTCTGCTTCGGGTACAGCTTCGAGTTTGGCAGAGTAGACGATACCGAGGATCTATGGTGCATGAAAACAGGGTTTTAGAAAGATGGATCGAGGAGGCGTACTACACCATAGATGGCGACGACTTCACAAAAGATGATGCTAGAGGGTGTTATGGATGGAAATACAACAGATGCGAGAGAGGTACCTGATCAGGTTCTTGGTGCTGATACGTGGGGCTCGGACACCGCCACCGAGGATGGAGGAGCCAGTCAAGAAAATGCCCCTGGAATGGCATCAGCGGTGGGATAGAGACCGGGATGGATACGCACCACCCCGCTCCGAGAACACTCAGACCGATGCAGAGACCGATTCCGAGAGAGCCCCAGACAAACGGGCTGGTTTCTTCGAGGTACCGACCGACGTTGAAAGCCTCGCCAGAGCCTGTGATACGGCTCAGATGAGTAATAAGGGCAATTAAAAGTGAACAGGACCTGTAAAGAGCAAGTAAAGGGCGACGACTACGACGAGGAAGGAGGGAAGGCCAAATGCATAGTAGGTTGAGTAGCCCATGGTAGTCGATGGCAAAGCGTGGTATACGTGGCTGTGTTAAACTAAATTACTACGACTATTCTGAACACGCAAAAACAACCAATCGACAGCCTCGCGCACGCCTTGTCTATGAACTTGTCAATGGAGAGAACGAGGAGGAGAAAGACGCACCCTTGCAACGCCGACACGCCCAACACGTCGAGACTCGCAATGCGTTGCTTTTTTCGCTCCTCTTCTTCGCCTTCTTCCTCTGCATACCGTCGCCGCGCACTGTCGCGTCGATGGTGGTCCCACACCTCGTAGTCCTGCCGAATTTCTGTCGCAGACATACTCGTCGGCGTATCTTGTTTATTCGCGAGCAGCAAGAGTGGGACATTGAGTATCCGTGGCGAGGACAACACCGTGTCTAATACCCATGTCATATGCGTCGAGAGAGTGCAGTGGGGACGTACCAAAGACCTCCCAGCCCTCACCCAGTCGCTCCTTGTCCTGCGCATCGATCACGTACACGACGGCGTGACAGTCGTCGTAGTACCGGTGCCATATCGACCTGATCCCGCGTTGGCCCCCGAGGTCGAAAAAGTTGAGAATTGTGGACGGGAGCGAGACCTTGCCCACTGAACGGATGAATACGCTGCACAATCAGTCTCGGCAGACGTACTGTTCTGTCCGACTGTGGGGCCAATCTTGGAGGGCTCGAGACCGGGCGTGTCGTTGTAGAGCGTCTTGATCCTCTCCAGCAGCGTCTGCCAACGATCACGCACACGCACTCGAGTGCTGCATCGCGCTCACCGTTTTACCAGCGCCATCGAGACCAATGATGATGATCGAAAACTCCTCTTTCCTACAGTCATCAGCGACGCGGTGGGCGAGTGCAGAAATGCTCACCGAGTCAAGTACTCGTGGAGACCCTTGAGGAGGTGGTACATGTCTGCCAAACGTGACGAGGCTGTACTGCGTGCTACGCCCCTACTATAAAGGATCGCCCTTGGCCCTTTCATCTTCCGCTCCAACCCCCACCATGCCAGTCCGCCCAGAGGAAGCCCCACGTCGCTACGCCGATATCTGCCACAAAAACTTTCAACGATGGGGCGTTTGGGACCCTGCGTGTGGCCCCAAGGTGAGCCACTCGCCAAAGCGATCAATACCGGTACCACGTCCATCCTAGGTCGGCTCGTACGGCTTTATCAACATCGAGACGGGCGCGTTGGATATTGAAGGAAACGTGTACGACGCCGAGTTCCAGAAATACGTCGACGAATGTGATGGGATCAAGATCGCTGACCACCCGCCCGTGTACAGCGACAGAGAGGTTAAGCCGCTCATGACCTCGATTTGGAGCCGCAAAAAGGACTTTACAGCACCCGAGGATGCGTGCGTGCCACCCCTCTGTCTGCGCACGACATGCTGACCGCGCGCAGTCCTAACGATGTTGCGTCTGCGTCGACCAAGGGCCAATTCTACTTCCAAAGCGGGCGATCCTGTGCGATCGTGCTGTTGCATCAGCCTCGTGAACAGGTTCTCCCTGGCCCCGTCCTCGAAGAACTGTTCAAGGTCCCCAAACTCAAGCACAAGCACGTCGTCACCCGAGTCATCCACTGCTCCGCCTACGCCCGTTATCTCTCAGGCACAGGCACGTCCGATGTTCGCTTCGTGTCGTTGATATTGACCGTCTGCAGAGGGCGAACACATCACGCTCGCGCTGTGTGGGTCCGAAAAGACCCCAAAGGAGGACGAAGAACGACCCGTCCTCGAGTGGTACACGAAGGGCACAGACGTGGGCTATCTCCAAACTGGTGTGAACCAGTCCGGTGATCTGTCTTACACCCCCGCCTTTTACCTCCGGCAAAAGTATCCCCTGATTCGAAGTCTGCTGCGGGACAATGCGACGCCTGACCCCGATCCAGATGACTTGTGAGTGGGCAGTCTATTTCTCTACGTGGCTAAATGTAGTCTGCAGCTGGTGCATGACCTTTCCCCCTTGGAAGCCACTCGACGATAATGGTTTCGAAACCGACATTGTACGTGTCATTGTTCGCCTTGAGTGCCACCACTGATGTCTTGCTACAGGAGGTAGACACGCACATTTCGCTCGAGGCTCAGAAACGCGCGACGGGCGACATTGCTGGCAACCACGAATACGGCCGTGGCGACTAGACGTCTTGCATTCGTTTATTGTACACTAGCTGGGATTTGGTTTGTTTTATCGTCCTCGTGATACCGTACGCTCACCTATGCTACCCTGCTCCTCGACCGTATTGTTAGTGTACGATTAGACATGGATATGCTACAATCAAAGCACATGTACATGGCGTGTGTTAAGAACAATGTGTGGATTGCAGAGCGAATAAATAGCATGTCCAAGGATCCAGCCC
>JBBPMY010000105.1:0-32445 GCA_038090615.1 Phylloporus gajari | reverse complement strand
TTGTGCAGGGTTGACTTGACCAAACGAGTGGGCCAAGTCAAGATTCCAGTTGTTCGCTACCTGGTTTTGATACCTCAGTTCAAGCTTGTGCCGGTATAAGATTGTACGTGCGGCCAACCGGTATTTCATCTATACAGTGGGTCCATTCAGGGCCACGTTTTGCAGTCGACCGTATGAATGTGAGGCCTTGAAGAGTGTTTGTCGCCATTACACTGCTCATGGATCGTGCGCAATCATTGCGGGTGGATCCGGGACTGATCAATACAAGTATTCTATCAATTCGAATGCAAAATCACAACTACAGGTCGGTACTTACAGCCTACAACAATTGAATGAACAACGCAGAGCAAACATATTTATTCGACAAGCACAGTCAAGTTGACACGTGTCAGAACCGTCACAACAGCAACCCATCAATTCAGATCAACCCGAACGCATAATCATAGCTATAGATCAATACCTACAGGATACAGCGGATCAAATGAACAACAGGAAGTAAACGCATCATTTATTCGACAAAGACAACCTAGTTAACGTGCGCCAGACAGTCTGTCAAATTAATCGCCTTAACGACACTATCACCATCTTCCTCTGCTTCATCTTCATCATCTTCGTTCTCGCCGTCATGGCTGTCCTCTACCTCCTCTCTATCAGTTGCTCGGTTTTCTGCTTCGTTTTGTTCTGTGCCATTGTACTTCTCCCCACTGAACCCGTCTAGTAGATATATCTTGTGAATGATTCAGCGATGGATGTTATTGACTCGATGCCTCTCGGCGTAGAACAGCTGCATCTCAGCTGCAAGACCATCAAAACCCGTGCTATGAAACCTTTCTTGTGCGGCCGATATCTCCTTCTCGTTGAAATCAAGCCAAACTGCAAACCGTCGGATCTCAACGTTCAAGCGAGAGATCTCTTCCTTTGACTGTAGAACTTTGAAATATTTCATAGCCATCTCACGGTTGGCAGGCTGAGCCCAAGGTTTGACAAGCATGTCAGCACGGGAGACCTTGAGAAGCAAAAATTCACCGAGGGCGCTATAGCCAATGACTTCCAAATATTCAAGTTTTGGGCGAGGCGGGCTTTGACGTGGCACAAGCTTATTGTAGCGATCAAGTGCAGCACGTATCGCTGCAGAACGTCGTGTTAATGCTTTCGAGATATGTCTACGCATCTTGTAGCCTGAAAATACCACATGTTTATAAAGCTTGGGAGAGATCAGAAAGATCAGACTAACCTGTACCGGCTAGATTTGCTTTAGATAGCTCAAACAGACGCTGCACGACCAAGCCTTCAAGCTCCTCGACAGCACGGACAAATACATGATGTTTGGCATAATCTTGGATGGCGACATATTGAGGGTCACTGGGTGTCCAGTGAATTTGAATATCATGTTGTCGCTCAAAGTGTTCGACAACATTGAGCTGAAGCTCATACTTTCGCCGAGCAGAGGAATACTTGGCGCTCACAGATTTCGAACATTCTTGAGTGACGTAGTCTAAACCGGACTCGGGAGTGAAGTCGGATGCAGTATACATGATATATGGCGACTTCGTGACGCTAGCGTAGGTATTTCTAGGAGCACATAAACAATTAGGTACAAGATTCTGTTTAATGACTTACTCGACAAACTGCAGCTTCTCAAGTTCAGTAATGTACGCGACTGAGATTGAGGTGGCCGCTGGCTCAGATGCGCAATTCTTCAGATAGGCCAGTTCCTCATGGTGCCAGGTCTCAAAGTCCTCATCACAAAAATTTGTGATCGCTCGGAATTTTGCTAGCTCGTCCGTATATGTCTTAATGATATCAAGCGCTTGTTTGTAGTTGTTATAAAGGAACTGGCCTGCAAGTATGTGAGATAGGTCAGCTTAACGTACAATATACGTACTGAGCTCGAGATACTTGTCAGAATCCCATTGGTTGAAGTGCAAATCCAAGAATTGCGTCCAGTGGAAGTGCGACGCATGCCGGATGAGTGGCGATGTATTGTTGGAGCTTGAAAAGATACGCTCGCAAGTCTCTAAATCCTCAATCCCAAAGCCCGGTAGATATAGTGGATGGTTCTGGAGTTGGCAGAGACGGTTGTGGGCAAACCCATGGAACGCGTTGACAACAATTCTAAGGCCCGCTTCCCTAGCTCGCTCACCAAGTACACTGTTTGCAATGGTCGTCCTCGAAGAGCACCCAATGTCGTGGCCAATTGCGTGATCATTGCCACAGAAATCAAGAACTTGGTTAATCACAGCCAAACTATATTTTGCACTACAAGGGGGATTAACCATGAAACAACAATAGAATTACCATTACATACAGTTCGCCACTGTGCTTCATTTCAGCGATGCACTCCACAAAACCATGCCAACAAGCTAGAACAAAAATACCCGTCTGTTCAAAGACCTGAACCTTATCTTCTTCAGCTGCCTTCGCAGCAGTCCAATTTGATGAACATGTAGCAGCCACCACGTTATGGCCTTTCTCAGTGTCCTTATGAGTATTATTTCGGAAGCGATCAACATCTGTGACAGGAATGAAATAATCACTGTCGAAAGTCTGAGGGTCGGCCGACCCTGAACCATCAAGCCGTTTTGCTGAAAAGTTGCCATCCATATTATGTAACCGAGCGGGAGACAGAACCGTCTCATCAACCAACTAAAGATAGATCAGAAATGATAGCAGGTTTCTTGTAGAACATACCTCAAATGAGCATGGTGGACAAGCATGGCAAAGATGCCAGACAAGCCCATAGCGATTCAGAGCATGTTGAAGCTTGTTTCGTATGTGACGTTTGATGGAAAGGTACACATCAAGCACCGCAGCAAATTGGTTTCGCAAGTGTCGCATGTAAGAAATCTGATTGAAAATGATCCTTGTATTAGTAAACTCAAATGACATAACGTGCTCACGTACATTCTGCAATGCACAAAGTACTTTGACCATCGCTTGAACGCTGAACGATGACTGTCGACGTTGTAATTGATGATACAATTCCAAGCATTCGAGCTTGATAGCAACGACTGGCTGGATAGGCGAACACCCAAGTAAACCAACGCGGATTAGCGCAATGTTGGCAAGTTCATCCTCGGCCTGATTTACTGCAAGTCCTGCTGTGAAATCTACATAGACAACATTAGTTTAGTGGGAGTGGAAGTCAAAACATTGCGTACCAAAGACGCCTATAGAGTCCACATGGAAAATGTGGCCCCCTTCAAGGTGCATTGCTGCATTGCGACCGTGTCTCCAGGCAAGGTAATGATTAACTAAGACCACAAGTTGATCTTTCCAAGCATCGTGGGTTCATTCATTGCGTTGCCGGTGGGTCCATCGATTGTAATGTTGTGTGGTTGTATTCCTGACATCGTAAGTGAACATAAAACAAGAATAAGCACTAAGCATACATGTGAACACCGGGCCTAAAATACTTCGAGAATAACGGAGGAAGGTCTTCTAGATCGTCCTCGTCGTTCGCGTCATCCTCTATGTAGTCAGCACCGGCTGCACCCTCGCCTGACATGTTCTCATAAAGATCTTGACCCCAAACCATGTCTTCGTCATTGAATGTGGTGAAGTCCCTGATTTCCAGCTGTGCCTCAGCAAGCTGTTCCTGCAAGTGCCTTGCTTTCGCTGGCTGAATGTCAGTGAAGGGGTCACAACACAGAAAAGCACAGACAAGCTTCCGCTATCAATTTTTGCTCTGCCTCTATGCGGTCTTTGCAAATCTGAGAAAGAGAGGCGATGGACGTTCGAGTGTCACTGTTTGCAGACATTACTGTCATCTTCACACGCCCAGACAACGTACGCATCTTTTTCACCATGTTGCAAAGCCAATGGCAGGGGAGAAAGACCTTGAGCAAGGAAAAGAGCACGTGCACAAACCAAACGTACCGTAATAAAACGCATGGACCTCCCAGCGCATGGACCACATAACCATCAAATTTTCAAATAGTGGCCATAGATCAGGCAACCTCATGAGGCGAACAAGATGCCAACATGGACTAATGAATCCAGAGGATTGGGAGCATAGTGCTGGCCGTCGTTGAGCACAGTGAGGAGATACGAAGGTTGAAACTCCGTTGATGTGGCGGAGATTGTATTGCATGGTCCAAGTGTCGAACCATGCTGACGTGGCATTGGCTGTGCGGCGGCATTCCCCGAGAGATCAACAAATGCATGGACCAGCTATTAGAGCCCTCTGGACAGCGTGTATCGTATTAGAAACTAACTTGAATACCTAAAGGTCCTAAACTATGTGAAAACCGCATGAAAAAAGCCCTAAAAACAGGTCTCGCATGGTTCAAGTTGTCGAACCTGTGTGGCGGCATTTCCCAAGAGGTCGAAAGCCACATGGACCAGCTATTTGGTTCCTTTAGACAGCGTATATCACATTGAAATAGTATACATACCTACATTGTGTGAAAACTGCGTGAAAAAATACCTAAAAATGAGTGAGAAACTGTCGTCGCCGTGCTTGTTGTCATTGGCAGTGTTGGGACACTGTGCTATGGTGGCGTGGGACACAGCGGACAGCAGTATCACGTCATACGGGCATGGCGGAAGCGGCGGCACAACCTCTGAGCATGTGGTGAGACAAGCGAGATTTAGATAACACCTTATCTCATCTAGATGGCTTGATTGCCCTTCGGTGTACTACCCAAGGAACTGCTGATTGCTGCGTATATTGCCGCAGCACCGTACGAGCGAAAAAACACCGCTAACTAGTAATGCTGTCACGTCATGTGGTTGTTGCTAATGTATAACGTTAATGGTGACACACAGGTGCGCAGGGCGCTGTGGGTGATCCTGGTAAGTGGGGGGTTTTGTGCTTGCAGCGGTTCATGCTGACCTGCGTATTTTCAGCTAGCGTGCTTGTTTGACTTGTTTCGATTTGTAGCGCTTGTCACTCCGTCCTCACGACCACCTTCCCTGTAGACGACGGCAACCACATTGTTTCCGCACATCTAATCGCCTCCACCATTGACTTCATCGACTCTATCTCTGGGGCCTGGACCACTCTACATGTTCAGATCGAATTTGCGCAGGTTCTGAATGTCATAAACACATTCTAGAACATCATAGTGGATATTTTGTGCGGCTGCATCATCACTATGGCCATTGGAGTTGCCTAAATTGCATCCCCTCTCAAGCACAAGGCTCAGGAGTCCGTCCTCTTGCATTGAGCTTATCTAGGTTGTCCTGGCGTCCTTGCCATCTCCTAACACCAATGTTGGGCATGGTGGTGATGGCTTCGATGCCTGTAGGTGTCTGCTTCCCACAAGTTTGAAGTCGGTTTGGGGGTACGTCAGGTGGGTTGATGGTGGGTTGGGGGTTAAAGTGCATTGTTGGAGATGCTTGATATACGCTGAGCAGTGTCGCCGAATGCCGTTGCGGGTCGCCCAATCTCCATTGTGCTGGCCTCTACCGTGTCTGCTTGGATGTATCAACAGTTCCACAGGCTTTCTCCCTCGACTTCAACTCTTGCTCACTTTCTCTCGACCTCTCACTCAACATTGACGTCTGCACTTTGACGCACAGCATTTTGTTTTAAACTGGTATGGTCTGACCACTTGGGACCCCAGTACTGGCTGTGGGCAAGTCGCACCGGCTAGACACTTCATCTGCGGGGTCTGGAGATACATCCCAACGACGTTCTTCGATGACTTTGTGCATCACTTGTATATCCTCTGCTCACTTTCTTCCCTCACAGTACCCTGGTGGAGCATGTTGAGCATGTTAGAACAGTGCTGGACAACTTGAAGTGTGAAAGCTTTTACCTTAAGCCAGGAAAGCTTCGATTCCCATTCCTGGGATGTGATCAGTGACAAAGGAATTCGGGACAGGTCCTGATAAGGTATAAAGTGGAAAATGTCTACTAGAGGCCAAGAGATCCTTGTCCTTGTTCCACAATTTCAGCAATGAAAACTTGGTATAGATAATCCTCCGCTTCTCATGGGGGCATCAATGAACATGTTCTCGCCAGGTGTGTAGAGTACTTGGTAGACCTAAGTCTGGACTTTGCTAAATGTCTGAATCGCGTTCGAATAAATTGCTTCAAATTCCTTGTTGTGCAGCGCAGAGAGTGGCAATGGTTGTAACTCAAGGAGTTGCATCAGAAGGGGGAACTTTTTGGGAAGAATGAGGTGCTTGAATGAGATAAGTAGCCTAGTTAAGGACGAATATGTCATGGAAGAGGATGATCTCGCCATCAACATCCTCGACGAGAATAAATAACGTCTCGGCACCACCGTAAACTTTCTCATCCCAAAGGAAATTGGGAACGATGGATAGGTCAATCTGCAACAGGGAACAGGTAATACATTGGGCCTGAGCTTGTGGTCTGAGAACCTTTGGTTAAGGTCATACTTGATGACAGAAAGGAAGAGTGCTCACGTAGTTCAGGGAAGCTATGGACGAGTCGGTGAATGAGGTGACCAGCATTAGGTATACCAATGAGTTCTCTGAGTTCAGGTGGATTCAGATCAAAGTAACAGCACCACAGCTGGAAGAACCAAGAGGTTGCATCAATGTCAACACATAACATAGATGAATGCGGACGCATGATTTATTTTCCCTCGGCCTCCCTTAGTACCTCCTGGGGAACACCTTGAACTGACATAGGGGCATCATCAAACCCCACATTCGCTGCTCTACCATTTTGTACAATGAAATACATGACTGTGCTAGTGCTGCCCAACTGTGCCTGAAACCAATTTCAAACATGGCAAACAGAATGTGTCCCATGGATTGCTGGACAAAAAACCATGTTGGCGACTGGTGCAAAATCTGAATACCCCAGTCACAAAGGGGGACAAAAACAAGAAGACCGAAAGGACTCACCTTTGAGCATGAGCTGGGATATATATGTTTGCAAAAGCACATTGATTTTAGCAGCAGGCTCATCAACGCTCCCCTTGACTGGGATAGGCACACGTCTTCCTCCTCTTGTCTCACCTAGAAATATGCATTATGACTGAGCTGGTCAGATTTCTGCGTTACTTACAGGCAATAGTTTGAACTTGTTCAAAAGTGCAAACGCCCAGAACAATCCCAGCATTGACATTGTTGGATGCAGTATTGATCGTACGTCACCATGGAGTTGTGAGTAACATAATAGTGGGACACAATATGACCAAGTTCCGTGCCCTGGAATTTACCCGAAGAGCACTCATACTTGAGAAGGTGGCATTTTTTGAGGAGAACTGCAGCAGAATGAATGATGTTGGCACGTTTCTAGACCAAAGCGTCGTCATCCTCCTGGTAGTCCACACCGGTGGCTTGAGCATCCATATGTACCTAATGACATAGCTCAGCGACGGGGATTGTCCACAAGACAAAGACTTACTTACAGATACGCATACCCCAGCTATCCATTGCCTCATCGCAATTCCTGATAGTCCTAAGAACATTAAAACTGTTGAATGTAAACTGTGATTCAATGGGGAGTTGCTGGTGTAAGAGTGATAGGTAAAACTGGAGCTTGGAATGGTTTGTGATGACATACCTTCACCGTAGGTGTCGCATTGAGGCTGTCCAGCACGTCCAAGCATTTGGGGGATGTCTTGCAAGGACAGCTCGCCCATCAACCTTTCTCCAGATCTGCGTCCCTTTGATGATGACAGTATGTGCTGGCAGGTTCACACCCTGCGTGAGGGTTGCAGTGCACGCTAGCACCTGTATGAAACCATACACAAAAAGGTCCTCCATAAGGGTCCATCCTCGACATTTTTCACCTCTTCTACCAGAATCCCTCGCGCAGTGGAGTCAGGTCGGACAAACTGGCCAGGGAGTAGTAGATGGATGGGGTGAGCACAACTGAACGAGCATGACGGCAATGGTGCGGAACCAAGCCAGCGTGGGGAGGAATGTGACTGCAACAAACAGTCGTACTCAAGTTGTGAAGTTCGACATTTAGTTTGAAGGTCTGTAGCTGCAGCAATTGACCCTCAACTCAATCTCGTTCAAATAGTTGTTATAGGTTGAGCGGGGGAAGGATGTGGTGACATTAGGACAAAGGTTGGGAAGGTCCGTGAGGTCGGGGGAGGAGGGGAAGGGAGACATTTTGATATTGGACGAGAGCATCAATGATATTTTGAACTGAGACGGGGACTTGCCAACAGGACCCGTGGAGATACCTGACCCGTTCTGCGTATTTGCAAAAGGTGGTCCAGCGTTTGTCACCCATGAAAAAGCAGAGATGGTAGGAAAGATATAGATCCGTGCTGATGTCCAACTAGGGTATCGATGGCAACTTGCAGGGGATGATCCTGCGATGAGCCTGGAGTGTGCTTTGTGCCTTCAAGATGGCATCCCAAAGCTGAGGACATTCAGACTGGCTCTGACGAGTCATCTGAAAGCGTAGGTAAAAGTTTCTTGACACGGTACTTGACAGACAGAGAAATAAGACAGCAAGGCCGTACTAATATACAGTGATCATGGATTTCGTTGATTGCTTTCTTACAAGCACTGTCGGAAGCGGACGACTTGCCCAGAAGTTTGAGTAGTCGAGATACCACCTCAGCCAGTGCCTCTGGACACCATCTTTGTAGCATACCAGATTTTTCATGAGTGTTAAGTAGATGTCTAGGTCAACTGTACTCACTTTTTGTAGCAGACACACTAAAGTAGTTCAAACGCGAGCTCGCTGATGGTTTCAGGTAGTATGATGGGCGTGATCTGTCTGTCCATCCATAGCGACGGCACCAGTGTCATGGTGGGCACTGAACATACCTCGGGACATTTCCGATGTCCTGGCAAGGATGCTCTTGTGAACCTTAAGCACGTATCGTCCATCATATGCCTGTTTGATTATTAATGAGAGAAAAGCATGTAAAAATAGACCAACCTGGAGAAAATAAGTCCCATCACCACCATAGAAGAACATAGGATGGGGTTCCGTGTGACTAGAGTTCATAGAAGATGGTTCCAAGCGACATACTTGCACGTTGACATGCTAGTAGCTAATGATGGCAATTGGTGACTAGTGACGTGTGACGTGTGCGATGTGCACCTAAGGCAGTGCCTCCTCGGTACCAATAGTGACCTAAAAGGTCGGTTCTTCGTGTTATATATTTTGGGCCTGTAAGGTGTCGGGGCTCCGCGTTCTAAAAATAGATTCCCGTGATTCCCTCCCTGGCGCCTCTTGTGAGCCTCTTCTGCTGCATATGAGGACTACATGCCCCCTGGGGGAGGCTCGCGAGCCTCCTTCTAGAACTTCCAAGAACCTCCCTTGTGAGGCCTTGAGCAATGTTCCCTCGCACAATTTTCCCACCGTAGCAGCCTAGTACTGCTATGACATAGCGACAGTTCTTTCTTTAGATTCCTTTTTTTTCGGAACAATGCCTCCCCGCCCTGGAACCCGACGCGCACGGCTGTCCACAAGCAACCTTGGACTTCATTTTCAAAGTCCAAAGCGTCCCCACAACAAAAGCTACACACAGCGTATCGTCAAAGTCCCGGGTCAAGCCGCTCGACATCGAGCGCACATCGAACGTTTAGATCAGCTCTTGAACAAGACATGTCTGCCTCCTCCCTCCCCTCCACAGGTCGCGTCATCCAACAGTGCGCTTGAACCGCACAATCTCGAGTCCATTGATTCGGAAACCTTTTCGTTCGAACCCCTCGACGACGGCCAAAATTATGAAATGGTTATCGACTCAGAGGACCATCTTGCACCACCATTGCAACCTGTCACATTATCCAACCCTCAGACACGACGAATACTCCCTGATGCAGCCGCAGAACGCCTCTATTGCAACTGGCAGACGATCTTACCCAAGTTAGTTGAGCCGTATCTGCAATATTCTTCCCGAACACTTGGAAAACGTCTCGACGTTTTACCTGGCATCATGTCCTGCTGCAGGCAACCCGTTTGTACGCGGAAGTCAGTTCGGATGCTTTGTCTGCTATTCGATCGTAAGTGATCCTTATTCACGCGCACAACTGGCTTATTTTACATAGATTTTGTCTCTCTGGAGGTCATCAGTTGCGAGTGCGCGACTCTCCCTCATGTCCTACTTAACTTCAGCCTCTTCCCATCATCACCTAGCCAGCCTCGTATGGCGGTCTCTGTCGAACTTCTCGCATTTTATCGAGCCCTATTCGAGCGTTCGTGTGATGCCATAAATGCTCTCGCGTCAGCGCTCCACACCCACTATACTCGTCGTGGATTCCAAGTGACCAACAAGGCTGTAAGTCTCTCTCAAGTGTACTATACCTTGCTAACACTTCTGTATCTAGGGACAGCCCGTTCTTGACCCGTTTCGGCGTAGCCTGGGAAGCGCTGTACAATGGTATGACGTTCTCCTTGTCGAGGTCCAGCAACAAATAGAGAGCGCGGTTCAACGTTCTCGGGACCGCGTGAAAGCCTCCATGCCTATATCGCCGTCGGATTCTAACGTTTCCCCCCCTGAACTTATCTCCCCGCCATCATCTACTGATAAGCTTCCTGCCTCCATCCTCGTACAGCGTTGTCCAGCATGCTTCGGAGGAACCAAATTCGGAAACCCTCTAGAAGATGGCGGCGATATCCACGTTGCGACGGATGGAAATTTCCATCACCGACATCGCCGTACTGCAGGAAACAGCCCTTCCTTTTACAATCCATCCTATTTCCTTTCGAAGGAACGGGTTGATGCCATGGGTAATCGTATTGCGAAGGCGCGGAAGCGACCTGCCAAATCGTATCAGCAGATCGTCCCCGATGAGGCAATAGATGAGTGCGAATCTTCATACGAAGCTGCTGACGGACACAAAGAGAAGGCAGCCACAGAAGCCTTCGACGACACCGGTCTCATGGCCCTCATATGTCGCCATGACATACCTCTGTTTTTTGCGAATATCGATACTGCTGGCGAGCAACAGAAGTTCCCTCTCTCCCTCATTCACCACCTTTTCACTCTTCTTCCGTCGCAAGTGACCGTTGTCGTTCTTTATGACGTCGGATGTGTTTTGGCTCGCACCTTAACCAAGGTATGGGTCGAGAGTATTCAGATGTGTGCAATGATTGCTCATTAGCTCTCTTAGTATGACATTCTTCCCTCTGAAACTGTTCAACGACTTCGCTTTGCCACCACAGCAATGCACGCTTACGGACACGAATGGGCTTGTCAGCTCGTATTCAACCCCCGCCTTTCAGTTGGCCTTGGCCTCTCTGATGGGGAAGGTACTGAACGTTTGTGGTCTCGCATGATCAAATTGATTGGAATCGAACGATCTTCTTCGGTAAGGCAGTGGCACGTCCTTTATCGTAGTTCACATATCACCCGTCGTTTACAGCGCCACCATCGTATTTGGCTGATTGATCGTCAGGCGGCCGCAGTTGGTCATGAAATGAGATCCGATCTTGGTGATTGGATCAAACGTCGCCTTCGGTGTGGTATCCAGGAACAAGGCGAAGCTGCCCAGCGACAGATCGACGAAAGTGGAACGGACCTTGTGGAGCTCCGAGCACAATGGAAGTTACAGCGAGCGTCCCAGCTATCAGTCAGAGCTCGTATGTACAACTCCGTTCTCGTTCCTTTTCTGACCGACTTACACCTATAGATGCTCCGAAGCGCCTCAAGAAACAGCTTGATATGGTTATATCGCTACAGGCCGACCTTGACGCTACTGACAAGGCCCTGCAGGCTGCGCGGAGTACTATCGAGAAGGACAAACTATATGGTGAAGCCCTCGACGTCCTTTCTGGCCTCGAGCGCACGCATGAACGATTAATGTCAAAAGTGGACAGCCTCTACACCTCACTCAACGTCCAAGACGCATTCCCGGAGCTCGAACATGTCAGCTTTGACTTCGTTAGACTCCTCCTTCTCGCTCGGGACCTGAAGATCAATATTCGAAAACGTGCCATAGGGTCTTTTTTTGAATGGGATAGACTTGACCGGGCCGTCGGAGGCGGGCAGAAGGCTCTCGGTATCTAATTCTCCACAGGTCTCACGTTGAACTAATCTTACTTCTTTAGGCACAAAGTTGCATCAACAAACCCGGAAAGCGATCTCTAAACGCCAGCCGGCCCTACTCAGTGCGATCCGGAAGTTTAACGGATATTGCATGCAGCTCGAGGCCCTATATGACTCGAAATGGACGCTACCCCTTCCTCACGCTCTTCCGACGAAACTCTCTGAATTACGCGATGACCAGACCCTGATGGAAGACGTGTGGATCACTCCATCCGCCGGCACAGTACCACTGTGGATGGAAGACAAGAGTGTTCGCCTCGGGATCCGTGGGATGCTCAAAGCCGACAGGTGCATTGAAGAACAACGCCGTCTCGGCATTGAAGCGGATAATCTTTGGCGCTGGTACGGCGAGGAACTTGTGGCCATTGAACTTGCATTACGCACGCCCGAAAGTAAGTGGCATTGAACAGCATTTGATGAACCATGCTAACCGCCAGAAGATGAAATGTTTGCCATCTTACTTGAACAGCAGCGCACGCATATTCTTTCTCTGCAAACGCGATGGGCCAACCCCCTCGTGTCTCTGTTGAGGTTCGAGAGTCGCACCGAGGAAGCGCTTTCCTTGGCAACCACTCTCACCGGTGCCGCGAATCCCATAAGGTTAACATGGATCACGCCGAGCGCTATTGAAGTCAAACCAGAAGTTCAAGAAGCTGTAGGTGCGCTATCACAGGTTTCCATGGGGGAGGACCTTACCGAAGAAACTGCGGCTGCGGGCGTCCTGTCAGACGTATCCTCGGAGGAAGATTTCAATGCTCCACTCGCCGATTACCTCGCCGAAGAAGCTGCAGAGCCAGAAGTCGAGCAGGAGGTCAACATCGTTCCGCCGGCGGTGAGGATCATATGGGAAACGTCACCGGTGAGTTGTCTTGCTCTGACTTCACACCCTGTGACTTTGACCGTCTCCAGAACATCTCTATTGACCCCACACCAATACCGTTGGATTACAACCCATCAGAAAACTCTTCACCGCTCGTCAGAAAGGTCGGTGACCGACTAGGTGGCATTCCTCAACTCAACTTTGAAGTGGAAGACATCCGACTTCTTTCGTCTTCCACGGCCTGTCTCAACGATATATGTGTCAACGGCTGCATCCCGCTGCTATTCAAGGACATTCGACCGACCAACGCGGATCACATGGGGTTCTTCTCTACATATGATCTATTTCGTATTCGATATAACGCCACTGATGAATTCCTATGGCAGACGATGGAGCGTACCTCTTTTTGGACAAAGAGCATCTGGATTATCCCAATCCATCGGCCAGGCGGCAGCGGTCACTGGGTCCTGTGCGTCGCATACATCGAGAACAGAGAACTTCGGCTTTTTGACAGCCTGGGCGAGAAACGTCCATGGCGCACTAATGTCCAGGTAAATCCTACAGTGGATTCCGTCCTCTATTCCATTGACATGACCCAAGGAAATTATGACTTTGATTTGTCGCCTTCGAACCATTGCACTTCAACATGGTATGGAATTCAATCCGGACATAAGGTCCGAGTGGACTGCACGTCCTGTCACAGCGAGTACAGCATTCTCTCTCTTCATCCCAATGTCCTCACACTGCTTTAGTTACACGCCGTCCAAACGAATGGCCATGACTGCGGTGTCTGGACCCTTGCCGTGATCGCAGCTGTTCTACGAGGGTTCGATATGACCAGTCTACAAGAGAAGGACGTCAAGGTCTTTAGATCCTACTTATGTACTATGGTTCTTGCTCTGTGAATGTCATCAAACCTGCATACGGGTTACTCCCTCGACGCAGCTCCCTAGCTTCTTTGTGCCACGAAATGACGAGGTATGCATCCCACCGTAAAAGACAATGCGCCATATCGCGGTGTCTCCTCGCAGTATAGACCCCAATAGTGTCCTTGAGATGTTTCCAGTGGCCCAGAGCATTAGTAGCACTCCGCTTGAGTTTGTCGGCAAGAGACTGTGCTTCCCCCACATGAAATTCCTGGACCCGCTGCTTAATCGCATCGTTCTCTAGCCGCATACGACGTCCCAACATAACTTCTGTAAGGCTCCTGGTAAAGCGAGCTTCAGTCTCGTTGTCTGGAGGCTCTGGTTGTTGGTACGGTGGATCATTATCCCATAAGATGACTTCGGATTCATCCAGAGCGTCAGCACTTCGAGACGCCTCGTCAAAGAGATGGGAGTTGGGCATCGGCAGGTTACCCAACCTGACAAGATCGGCAGGTAGTCGTGATACGTCTTCGGGTTCGGATGAACCTAATGGGCGTTTCCCCCCCTGTCTGTTCGCATATGCACGCCGATTTTGAGACGAACGCGACAGTTGGCCTCTACAGTCGATTAGATTCAAGATCATTACCAGAATTAAGACGTACTTGACAGATCTGATGTAGGCTTGTCGTTGTGCCCGGCGTGCTGTACTTCTCTCTGAAGTAGTGAGGTATTTCGCCTTGCGCCCCATTAAACTGAAGTAGCGTCTAATTAACATCTGACAACACGCACCATAAAGTCACACCGGAACGGCTCTGAACAGGTGCACTCTATTTTTCAATGTCTAACTACTGCAGGCAAGTCATACCAAAGTAACTGTACATTGTCCAAGCATTCCAACGGCAGCAGGTCTGAGGGATAGCTCATTATTGACCGATTGTTTTCTTTTCAGTAGTACCATTATTCGTTATTTGATTGGCTACGGACTATGCAGTCTTGGTCAGGTGACCAGCCTCATTTGCGCCATGCCGTGCAAGTCCGGCTGAAGGCTCTCGCAAGCCTTGTCACAAGCCTCACGTCGATCCACTTTCGATCCAAGCAAGTATGAGCTCATTTATCTTTGAAATATAGTGCTCAATCTTCTATTTACCGTCCATTAGTGCCTGCCGACCAACAGCGACGGGGCAGCGGTCTCCGAGGATTAGTCGTGCTCAAGATATATAAGTGGCTCGAGCGTCGCTCACAACGTTGGAGCCCTCCTCGTACCCTCCTTCTACCTCGCTTGATACCTGCTGAGCCTCCCCATCCAGTCTGCCTCTGCCAGTCGGTAAGCTGTTGGCTCTTACGTTATTCGTACTAACGTACAGACTCAGTCATGGATAACCAAAACCGCCCGTTGGAACAAGTCGGTGGAGGTCGTCGTAGCCCTACCCCGGTTGTCCTGACACCCAGTCGACTCCGTCGTGTCGTAAAAGCAACTCCCCGTGCCAGCGGCGCGGTGCGTCGTGCCAATGAACGACGTGCTCGAATGCAATCACCTTCCGAAACCCATCCCCCCGATGCCCCACTCCGCACGGTCTCGCGGTCACTACCAGCTGTCCCACATTCGTCCGCTCAGCCTTTCGCTGTTCCGGCCTCGCGTGCAAGCTCCGTCCTCCGTGAGGCACCGGAGCAGGACGATTCTCAGGTACTTGACCCTACAGGGGCTTCCAGTTCATTGGATCCCCTTCATCGTTCGGGTGTCATCGTTACCCGCGAAGCCTCTCCCCACCTTCTGCCTTCGCGACAACCGACTCCAGCGCATCTTCCCGGATCGACAGTTCCTGCTTCTTTTCACTCTTCCGGCGTCATAGTTACCCGCGAGGCCTCTCCTCACCATCTGCCTTCGCGACAACCAACTCCGGCATATCGTCACCCTTCCTTACCTCCTGCTTCCTTTCAACCTTCGAACATCATCTTTAGCCGCGAACCCTCTCCACTCCCTCTGCCTTCGCGACAACCAACCCCGGCATATCGTCTTCCTTCCATACCTCCTGCTGGACCCCGCGCACCCTCAGTACCTCCCTCTCAACCTACCTCCACCATTCCAGACGACGAAACGACCCAAATCACGGCCCGTCCCATCGTGAAGGTTATTCCCCCCACGCCGGTTACGGTGCAACCTGTTTCCAAACCCGGGGCTATTCCCGCGGTTCCTGGAGATTTACCGTTAGAGCCGTTGGGATCACTTGATCCCCCTCCTGTGGATGACCTACCCCTCCCTGAAGATGACCTCGGCGACTTCCCCAATGGGTCTCCACCCTCCACTCCTACTGGCGGACGTCGGTCGGGTCAAACTAACAGAGTCCTGGAGGAGGGGTATCAAGAACTCGAGGCTATACTCGTACGGGTTGCGTCGCAAGTTAACATGACTCCTCGTCAGGTTTCCGAGGCTTGGCATAAAAACGCTGGCCGCGTCATCAATGTTCCGAACCACTGGAACATCTACCAGGCATACTTCAAGGCGCATGAGGAGGAGGAACGTGCTCGTATCGGCTCTCCAGTTTCTGGGCAATGTATGTTGTATTCAGTCTGGTTGTATGTCTAGGCTGATTGTTCGAAGCTACCCCTACCGTCATCAGCCGTTGCTACAAGCGATTCGTCGACGAAAAGAACGAAAACTGGAAAGAAGTCTTGGAGACGTTCGAGTTCATTGAGTTGACAAAGACTCATGAGCACACTCTGTCGCAACGCGCGCATTCTTTCCATGCTATCCGGCGCAAGCTCTGTCACATTGTACGTTTTCTTTTTTTTCCAGTCGTTACTATATGTTTACTTGTAGTTCTACAGGCGGATGTTGCTGCTGCGAAGTATGGCTTTCAAGCGGCAATCGTAATGTGTGGAAATATCGTCAATGAAGATGCCTCGTTGGGACACGCTCACACGACACCCGGAGCTCTTGAGGTACGTAGTAGTTACTAAGTGAGTGATTGTTGTAGTTGATGGGAGCACTCTTCTAGTTTTGGGAAATGCGATGCAGAGCGGACCTGGATACCATTATTGGGCATCTCAAAGCCCACGTTTAGTAAGTTCACTGCTCAAAATAATTTGTGTCGGTGGCTGACATCAACACAAGTAATGTTACGTCTCTCGCTGTAGTTGATGAGGCGTTCAACGAAGAGATTCATGATCGTGATGGCGGTGTGCCATCGCTATCTCGTGTTACAAATAAGCCTATTCAGCCTGCTCCGGCCAATTGTCTAGCAGTTCACCACCCTGAGTGGGACAACCAGAGTGATGACTATACCGATCTCTGTGCAGCCCTTAAGACGCTCTTCACCGAGCTCATCGGTGAGCGTCACAATACTGCCTATTTTATCATTAAGACTAATTTGATATTCAGGCACGCTTGTTAAAGATGTGTCGAAATTAGAGGGAAGCAATTTCCCCTGGAAGAAGTTCCCCTCATTCTTGGCAGAGAATGGTCTTGTTATGGAAGGCTACCCGTACGATGCTCTCATGCCAGGACAACGGCGCAATTTAGCGGCTCGAACCAAGGGAATCAACAATCTCTCGGTTCCTGAGAGGCGTCAGATGATTGCATCGATCAAGGCCAGGAAGCTTACTATAAGGAATGTTAAAGATGACTCTGAACGTCGTGAGTGGACTTTGTGGCTGGTGGTACTCGTACTCAGGAGACGCAGGTGCGATTATGTGCAATACCTCCCCGGTCACCATCGAGGAGGCACCTCCTGCCTCTGCCTCTGAAGCATGTGGACGGCGGATGTTTGGGAATGGTTCTGTTGATCGCAGGGGTATGTCTAGTCTGGCACCGAGTGCGGCTGCAACAAGGGTGAGAAGGCGCCGAGAAGCCATTCGCGTTCCCACCTCCGAGTCATCCGAGGTGGAAATTATTGAGAATCTCGCTGTAGAGGAGCCTCAGCCTGGCCCTTCCCGTGAAGGCCGAGGGGTGCGCAAACGCAAAGCATCCGCAGACCATGGAAAGCGCGCAAGCAAGAAGCGTGCAGTGGATGACGAGGCTCGTCCTGTGGCTAAGGAGGTGAATCATGCTAAGACGAAGGCTCGCGCTTCTACCGCGCACGGCGGACATCGTGCGAGAAGGGTCGTCAGCAAGGAGTTTGTGTCGTCATCCGACGAAGGTGATCCCCCTCTTCTTTCAGTAGCCCTGTGTCTCAAACTCTCTTTGTCAGATGATTCGCTTATTGTCACTCTCACGAAGCCCGGCGACAACCGTGGAGAGGAGATTGCATCTTCGTCCGGTGGTGTTCAATGTAAGATCCGTCTCATGCTGTGTGATATCCATCGCCTTCTGACATTAGCTCAGCAGCCACCGAGAATCCGGTGTCATCTGATAAGGCACAGTGTGGTGAGTCAAGTCACGAAGCGCATCAAACTAAGCTTATTTTTTTTAAAGCTCGTCCACGTCCGCGCCCTCGGGTTGTCAAACGTGTTCTCCCGTCTTCTGAGCCCGAGGACCCTTTCCATGATGCGGCGACAGCTGCAGAAGACACAGAGCGTGCTGTGGCTGCCACTCTTCAGAAGCCGGTCAAAGGGCCTTCAAAACCGATCGTACCTCCCTCAACGCCATCGCCGAAGCGCCTCCATGTGCCGCGGCCTCCTCCTGGCGCCTCTGTACGTGGCGTTTCTCCATCTGCCGATGCACTCCGGACACAGCACGCCTCAACCGAGAACCCAACCGCTGTTCCCGCTTCGTCGCTTCTCCCTGCTGCTTCTGAACAAGCTACCGCCGCTCCTGCCTTGGCCCCCATCCCCACTTCGTTTCGACCGAACACTATCCCCCCCCCAATGGCCCATGACCCATTGTATGCTGCACAAGGAGGTTTTCCTGATCGCATGAGGCCTCCTTACCCCCAAAACAATGGCTTCTACCAACCTGTGGCTTACGGTCAGCAGCAGGGGTATCTGGGCGACATGGGACTGAATTCTGTGGGATTCGACCCGCGGCAAATGAATTATCCTGATATGGGGGGTATGAGAGGTTACCGCGACGGTTTAGGGATGTATTCGCGTGAGATGAGGGATGGTTACAACTTTGTTCCGGGGTATGGAGCACCTCGTGACAGTTTGGGTGGAACATATAACCTTGCGTACCAGCTGGCACAACCGATGTCGGGAGAGCCTCTAGAGTCTCTACCACACCTCCCGGCCCCCCCAAAAACGTTCTAGATTTTTTGATACTGGTGAAGTGGACTATTTTAGTTATACGTAGATCCTCGCAAACTCTCTTGTACGTCATTGTCGTTCAATCAATACCCGATCTGTATTCAAGATTCTCCGGTGTCTTAGAAGCTTCATCCCTTCCGTGGTCCTCGCCATAGTGTTCGCAGAAGAAACGAAGCAACGGCGTCCTTACGACGGTAGATAACTCCGACGGTCCCTTGGGGTATATAAACGCACTCTGTTCATGGACGTTCCCCACCGCCCTCCCTTACCGCACTCATATTGTTTGTCGTCGCCGTTATGCCCACTTCCTCCTCGACTCCCACAATGTTGACTGTCGAGCAGGGTTCGTCTGTCATGACCTCGCTGTCCGTTCTACATCTAACATATCACATAGCGTTGGTCATGCGCGTCAAGTCGCAGTTGGTCTTGCTCAACGAGGCGACCATTGACCTTATGCGCCACTTCCTAGTAGACGATGAGAACTCCGCGCTTTCCACTGTCGCTCCACCCGTTTCGCCCGTATTGTCCAGCCTGACTCCTCTCACTCACTCCTCTGAGCTCTCGTTGGCTGCGCTCTCCCTTTCCGATGCACCTGCGCACCCATCAGAAGTTCTCCGTCTGTCCGCTGCTGTCTCGTCACCTGGCGCCTCTTCCCAAGCCCGCCCCGTACCTGCGTTGCCAGCCACCGATCCCCCTGCCACATCGGAGAATCTTGTGTCGGCCACGGATATACAGCCTGGGCCCGACGGCCGTTACCAAGAGACGTTCGAAGGCTTCGTCTTCGATGTCCCTGCTCCTAATTCGACTGGCCCTTTTTATCTCGTCACTCGAGGCAAACGTGTGGGGATCTTCTCTGGGTGGTAAGATTCTGTCTTTGTGCTGGAAGTCAATGCTCACCGGAGTGACTAGGCACCGTACCTCCCCACACGTGATTCGTGTCAAGGGTGCATGTTTCCGCTGTGTGGAAGAGGGATATATTGTCGCACGGAACATGATGCTGGAGGCGATTAAGTTGGAAGAGGTCCTGTTGATTACGTAGCTGTGTCTTGTGCTTCGTCCATCAAAGTTGGATATATCGTGTCTTCTTGCTTCTCAAGCCGCGCTCGTCGCAAGGTACACGCGCAACGGAATTGATTAGTGGGTAGTGTGAGGTGAATCCCAGGCCTCACCAAACAAGTGATCAGAGGCTCGTCCACCGAAGTGTGGCGATGCGGATCGTTTAACCCGCACTCGTCGCAAGGTACACACGGACAGGTATAGAAATATGCAACAGAAGTGTGATTAGTGGGTGGCGCGAGATGAATCCCAGACCTCACCAAAACAAGAGGCTCGTCCGCCGAAGTGTGGCGATACGAATCTTGATCATCCTTTGACGTGCCTGCCATCAGAACGGAAGCATGCGAACCGTGTTAAGTACCCCATCGCACCTTAAGCTACTCGGTACACAATTCTTCCTTCCTCCATGCCAAACGCTGACGAAAATATTATCAGCGTCTCTCTGCCACCCGGGGTGACATTCCACTCTATGTCGCTCCACTGTACATCCAATGGGCCCGTGGTACGCATTTGTATTCTCAAGGCAACCCTAACGAGTCGGTGATGTGGTTTTTCAGACTTTCGTCGTCGGGGTACAAGAGCCGGACCAGCAGGTCGATGCGCAGCCGCAAGAGGAGGCACCTGATGGGGATGGTAACGCTCGCCTGAACTCCGATGACCCGATGGGCCTGTATGAGACGGAGGAGGAACGGCAGGCTCGTTTGAATGCAGCGGCGCAGGTACTTTTGTCATTTTCGATGTCCTACCGTCCACGCTAACAGTTACATTCTTCCTCTAGCGGTCGGCATCTCGCAATGCAACTAAAATTGAAGGAGACAGGTCACGCAATTCGTCAGAGGGGGGCCAGCCAGTGAAGCGTCTGAGGGAACGGCGACGAGGAAAATGACTCTTAAAACGAGTGTAGAGTACTCACTAGAATTGTGCCACCCAAAAATATGGTATACGAGATGAAACGTTACAGGTCTCCGAGGACGGCGAGAGCAATAATGCTGAGCTTGTGTGGACGTGTCGACTTGCATGACAGGTGGGACGGCGGCGAGGTTCATTGGGCTGAGGTAGCGGTGACGACGAGGGCCAAGGTGGGAGCATGAGCGCATACTATACGCAGCACGGCGAGAGTGATAAGGCCAGGCTTGTGCATACGTGTGGACATGTACGACAGGTGACTTGCGAAAGGGCTGCGAGAGCAGGCGGGTCAAGGGGGGGGGGTTTGAGTGCACGCCGGGGTGCTGGCAAGCGCAATAATACTGTGTTGTATGGCGAGCAAGGCGACTACAGGCAGATAGGCGCACCGAACACACTGGCGGGGCAAGTGGCGGGGTATCCGTCGGGGCGTGAGAACGTTGCGGGCGGGACAGTGGCGGGAGGTTACTGACATACCACGACGCATATAATAAGCTCTTGTGGGGGATGAGTAGGATCATATGATGTTGATGTTCTGGGAGGAAGCCTCAGGACGACTCCTGAAGATCATATGAGGCTCGAGAGTAGGACTATTTGAGGCTCAGGTGAGGACCAAATGCTGCTTTTGGACTGCGGTATATGCCTTTCGGGGCACCTAGACCATAGAGGATAATAAAAATGGCATAAAAACTAGCCCCACAGGACATAGGGGGCTCCCAAAAGTGGTGCCAAGGGTGGCGATGTGACTCTACAGCCGAATCCAAGCTGAATCAACACCGTATGGCAGACGAAATACCCAACGACAAGTCGGGTTTATTGAACTAGCCAGATCTGGGTAGTCGAGATATCGAAGGCTGAATATTGCCTTTCACAGTCTCACATGGGTTTTCATGTTTTCCTTTCGACAATCAACGATCACTCACTCACTCCTTTTGTTAAGGTCCAACGGTCGCCATCCTACAGTCACTCATGAACAGGCAATCCTCTGGGATGAGGCTGCAGTGGCTTGAGTTCCCTTACGCCTATCTCGGATGATGTCATCGTTTCCTATCCTAGGGTGCATTTCATCCTAGATACCATCTATGCCAACATCGGCTCTCCACTATCGGCCCATCACAGCAGTCAACCCCCACAAATATGTCTCCTCCAATGCCTACTCTGTCCTCCAAAAGTACGCAGCAGACTATCGGGATACCTCTGAGAACAAGACATGCCTCCCTCCCCACATTTTTCAGCTCGCCAACAATATGTACTGTCATATGTGCAGCATGGCCCAGGGCCAGGCGATCATCCTCAGGTATGCTCTAGTTTCAACATATTTATTATTCTACTAATGTTAAGTACACATTTAGTGGTGAAACGGAGAGTGGAAAGCCACCGACTAACTATCAAGACGCCACTCGAGTTGTCCATTTCCAATCCAGTCACAGAGTTCATCATCGAGCTCAATGAGCATATCAACCAGCATCTCTGCCACGAGGACTTCGACACATTTATTTACCTTCTCAATCTTCCCGGTCACAAAACATGACAGGTCGGCTGAATTCACTTGACCAATTTTACATCAGCTTTGCCAACAAATGCCTCTGAAAATTCCTATGGAAACAGGTCTTCGTGTCCCACATCGACGAATATCAAACGAATGGGATGGGATGTTCCGTCCCTTCAGTACCTTATTTTGATAATACCGAGTGCGTCCAGCTTCAGAACATGCGTGTGTTCAGTAGTATCAGCAGACCACTGTAACAGAGACCCGACCCTTTCAAAACTAGGAGCTGCACTTTGAAACAGCTCGAGTTTTGGAATATTCCAATGTTCAAGGACTGCATCAGACGAGGGGCCCCTGCAAAGACCGCCTTCAGTGATGGCGCATTTGTGATCATGAAACACTTGTAATGCCGCTTGGATCAGGTCGCATGAAGTGGATGGGAGGGCTGGGGCTTGAACCATGTAATGGAATTCCATAGGGGCACGTATTGCAATAACAACATCAGGGTCTGCAGTGCCCGCAATGACGACGACTATGTATCGTTGAACATCCCTCTTGGTTCGACCACAAACTTGCTTTAGTTTTGTGACACCAGTAGGGAACTGCCGAAGGCCAGTGATGCGGGGGATAATTGAGAACTGAAAGTCGATCTCAGCGGCTCCAAGTGCTTGAATGCACCACTGAATGTTGTGATCCCAGAACTCTCCAAGATGGTAATGCAGAATTTCAGTGGTCAAAAATTGACAAGGCTGTGCGTAAAGCCAATCCCTCCAGAATGGGTGCAATACACCACTCAGCTGAAACTCTTTGCAAGCTTTAAAGTAGTCCTCAACTTTTTCGGGATTACATTGAATAGAATTCAGCTGGCTGAGAGTAATAGCTGTGGTGCGGGGTGGATGACGGAAAGGATTGCCAAAGTTTTTGAAACTGGCCATCGTGAGATGAGATGTGAGGCCACATACACAGGCTACTAGAGCTGCTTCTGGACTGTCCAAAATATATGAGACCAACGGAGTAAAGCAGTAGCACAAGTTGCCAAGCAGATCTGACATCATTCAGCCAACTTTGGCAGCTGTTTTGAGGGGATCAAGGATAATGTCAAGGCATTGGTGGAAGAGGCGTGCATTGAGGACACTGCAGATTCTCCATCTGGGATGGGTGAAATGTGCGATTGGTAACAAAGCCAACAAGAGGAATGCGTGTGAAGATCCTTTGTTCCTGACGGCCATCTTGATGTTCGCGAGGCTGATTAACAGCGGGTGTGCAACTCTACCACTGCTGATGTTCATGATGTGTGTTTTGTCCGACGAAAGAATGACACCACAAAGAGTGCCATTTTTAGGTATCAGTGACTATGAATAGTACAATGAGCCAGCGTCAGGGTAAATACGTGACTACTTGCCTGCATTTCCCAAGCGCTCTCACTGCTCATCCATTCGGTATAGACCCTCACAAGGCGCTCAGCAGTTGTATATAATTTGAATGGCGTGAAATCCATTTTATCTGCAAAGAATGGGTTGTTGAACAAGGACTCAATGCACTCAAGAGAATCCTGGAAGTACAGGTGCACGGGTTGTTTTGTCGGATGCATCGTGGGTATGACTTGAAATTTCCAGCACGGACCTGACGGTAGAAGCTCTGCCTGTGAATGCAGGTCTTTCGCTGTCCTAAAAGAAAGTGGCATGTCTTGCACCTGAGAAAATATGTGAGTGCGTGTTTGGGCGAAAATGATCAACTTACCATCTTTAACGACAAGTATTCATCTATGCACCCCATGCTGAGTCTTGACATCAACAGGAAGTTGGCCATTTGCCAGTCGTCAAGTGAGGCGAAGGGGTAGTAGAGATTACTGAGTCAGTGGTGAGAGTATGGGTCCATTTTGAATTGAGCAAGAAAGGTCTCCCCACCATCGAAGGTTGAGTCATACTTGTGCAGAAATGGGATCACGACTCTTCCTAGGGAATATTCTGCTTCAGGTGGGTCAGGTGGGACATAATCGTAACCATTGTTGAACTCCAGTTGCATCGGAAAGTCTTGATCAGCAGGATCTGGTGCTGGATCATGGTTGGTGTTGTTATCGGGCTCTAGATTTGCATGCTCAAATGGTGGGGACGTGGGAGGGGGTTGGAGAATTTCGGCATCGGGATCTTGCTCATTAGGAAGAGTGAGCGACACGACCTCTGTCTGCCAGCCATTCCCAATATTACAGGCAGCTCATGGCTTGGCCTGATGAAGAGTGACCCCTTTTGCAGTCGAGAAGAGCTTAAGACAATTTTCACACCTGAACATCAGGGAGTGGTATGGGGAGAGAACGAACACTCACAACAAGGACCGCTGGCAACAAAGTGTTACTAGTCACTCCATGTTACAGTCGTCACAACATTGTCACACAGCGCTTCATATAGATCCCGTTTTCTTCGACAAGCTCGGACTTCCGGTGAGTCTCTCTAATTCCCATCTTCATTTCTTGCACCCATGTTTCTTGATCAGTCTCTCAGGCATTGTAAAAATCGGCACAATATCCTTCAGCGCAGAGTCCTATCAATCATGCGCACGCTCTTTGTGCACACCCACCTGCATAGGTGAGACACAACGACAACGGCGTGTTAACTGCAATAACACGACCGGCATGCAAGTTCAGAGGGATCTGAGGTGGAACAGATGAAAGGTTTTCTGGGTTTGCTGACACGGTCCTCGGTCAATACAAGGCACGTTCTTTCGCCATTTTTCTGGAGGATTAGTGTTCTTATAGTCTACTCAATGTGTAGGTTTTCCTCTCCAAGCCACATTCCATGCTTTGGAGGATCGTATTCGTGTAATCAACGTTGAAGAACAGAAGTGAAACTGCCTTCACGATGCTGAGGCTGAAGCTGGCATCGATGTCCGCTCAATAGGTGATCCTTACACTCCCTACTCATCCTCACAACTCCCTCTGAATGATTGCACAGATCCGTACAACTAGGCAACTTCTCAAGCACACGTCCCCCTTGTATCCAATACATCGCTATTCCAGCATGGCTCTCCCCCTTCCTTAAGTGGCTCGACTGAATGAAGTGCGATGACGTCTGTCAGGCATGAAGAGAGAAGCTCGCCTTGAACATCATCATTTGGTTTATCTGTGCTTATGCGATTTCTGTCATCATGATTCTCAGGCTTGTCATCTGCTCAACAGAGTATGTCTTCAGTACATCAGAACTCGCATCACATCTGTATGTTGATAATCCCAGCAACGTCTATACTTCAATTCGCAGCAAAGTCTTCAATCTCACTGAAGTAGCGGACATGCATCAGAGAACTATCACTATTATCCCTATGATGGTGGTCTTGAACTGCAGTGGTATGGATGGTACTGCCATATTTCTTGTTCAGGTATGCTATTTGACTAGCGAGTGTACTTTTTTTCACTCTTTCAATAGGTCAGCACGCTTTGCAACGGTGTCTCCAGTTCGGTCAGTCCACAGGTTCAGGTCACCGCGGTAAACACAACAGATCCCAATGTCCGGTACCATGACTCCCGGGCGATTACCAACGACTCGCGTCCTGACTGGTACTTCGAGAGCATGACCATCATGCATTGGAAGAACCGTGTTGGATACATCAGCTACACTCCCCAAGAAATATCCAGCACGACGAATTTGGGGCATTCTCTCGGCATCATCGATGGCCTTATCTATGATTTGACGGATTATAGCAACTATGGTCCTACAGTTCAGGTACCCAGTGGCGAACAGACACCTAGCAGGGTGGATGCTCAGTTCATGGATAGCTCCCTCATCAACTTGTTCAAGTACAGTTCTGGCTAGGACCTCACGAAAGCCATTGGAAATCTCAGTATGGATTCTGAGACGCTCACAGCCTTGCCTCCGAAATCTTTTCCTCGTTGGCATGGTTGATAACCACAACTTGCCCCAATGTCTCTTCTTGCAATACATTCTCCTAGCATCGTCAATTTTGATGGTTAGCATCATCGCATTCAAGCCCATTGCATCGATCAACTTCGGTTCTCCCCATGCATCCGAGGATCACGACAAGTCTGTGATTTGTCAAGTCCCATGTTATACAGAAGGAGAAACTTCACTGCATTGCACTATCGACTCACTTTCATAGCTGAAGTATGATGACAAGCGCAGATTTATACTCGTCATTTGCGATGGCAATATTGTTGGTTCAGAAAACGACAGGCCCAATCCCTGTATTATCCTCGACATCCTAGGCATGGATCCCAACTACAATCCCAAACCGTTGAGCTTCGTTTCCTTGAGCAAGGATGCTCAGCAACATAACATGGGCAATATTTACTCTGGACAGTATGAATGTGCTGGTCATTTCATACCATATCTTGTTGTCGTCAAGGTTGGTAAGCCTACAGAGAAATTGCGCTCTGGAAACCGAGGAAAACAAGATTCGCAATGGTCATTATGCATTTCTTGAACACGGTACGTACTTTTATTCAAGTCATCTGGTAATTCAAGTGTGAAGGACTAACAGGTCCACTTCAACCCCCACCCATGAACCCACTTGAATTAGAGATGTACCACCAAATCAAGAACGTTGTTGGAGTCAACCAGCATCCTATGAATACCTATATTACTATTGACGCTGATACCATGGCCGACCCCTTCTCTTTCAATCGACTGATCTCTGGGTACGCTGTTGTGTCATCATCTATATAGTCACGTTGCTTACTAACTTGCTATTTGCAGCATGGTGCACGACAAGAAAGTGCTCGGGATGTGTGGTGAACAATGTTTGCAAACGCCCAACAATCCATTATCACGATGATAAGTACTTCATCTCACATCACATGGCCAAGGCCTTCAAGTCACTCTTCAGTTCCAGTGCATGTTTGCCCAGCTGTTTCACTCTTTTCTGCCCTTGTAACGCCGACACACACAAGCCCTTGCTAATCTCGAACCACATGATATCCGATTCCTCTTAAAACTGCTCCATATGAACAACCTTGGTGAAGTTCATTACTTGACTACCCCTCCCGTTGAAACACCTCCCAATGCTCAAGATTCAATCTCTTCAGGATGCCTATACCTACTAACTCCCCCACCTCATAGCCTATGCACTCCACAGGGCCAAGCTCCACCCCTCAGTCACCTTCACAGCACTCGTACTCCTCCAGCAGCTCAAGGCATAATTCCTGACTGCGTGGGGATCATCCGGCCACCGCATCTTTATATCCATGTTCATGCTCGCCTTCAAGGACATCTACGACAATACGTATTTCAATAATGTTGTTGTGGAGGGGGTGTTCCAGCTGTGCGAGATTGACCAGATGGAACGGGAGATGCGCCAATATCTGAAATGGGTGCTCAATGTCAAGCACAATAATTATCTCTTCAAGAGGCAGGGGGGTGTGATCTGACATCGCCGGTCTTGATAGCGAGCCAGAGGTCAATCCAAATGGTAATGAATGGGATGATCTAGACGCCCATGACCTGTTATGCGTCACTGCTCAACCTCCCTCCAGGACCCCACCGTCCAAACTACTTGCCCCCTGCCTCTATTGCTCTCTCCAAGGCAGAAGCCAACGAAAAAAATGACTTTTATCAATGGTAAGTGCAGCTTCTTTCTCATCACAACTGTGTGCTCTAAGTCCTCGCACTTGCACAGAGCCTTTGATATGGCGACTCAGGGAAAGCGCAAGTGTGATGCTCTCGCTCAGATCCTAAAGAATACCAGCAGGACCAAGACCACGCTCACTTCAAACGATAGGTCCCCCGCCACCTGGTGTTGTTTGTTGGATCGTTTTGTCGGTTGTCCATTGTGGCTCATTTGCTTCACAGCGCAACATCACTATCGTTTGGAGTCCATTTACCAGTGCTATTCTGTCTTATACTCGCCCTTCCTGTTGTGACTGTCATTCACTGCTATTCATACCACCCTTGTACACTCTGGTCCCCACAATATCTGGCTCTCCAGCTTGCCATATGTCTGTATGTCCATGTTTCTCCTTCCTTGCATGTCCTTAGCCGTTCACCTTCCTCCCCTAGCATCAATTTTCCCCACCAGATCCGGGGAGTGCACTTATTGTCATCAATTTGCCGTACTAGTACTACTATCTCGAGCATTTGTTGATTTCTAGTGTCGCATAATATGTAACTTGGGTTATAGGTGAGGCAAATAGAGACAAGCAAGTTATAGCCTTTCTTATCATACTTAGAGAAAATTTGGGCTGCAAAATTTCACCCGTCATGATGGACTCCGTCAGCACCGTCACCGTACCAGAATCTGATTCCATGACTCTGGGTCTTGTTTGCTCCGAGGGTTCTGGCCAATCTAGTTCTGGTCCAAGTAATCCCTCTCAGCCACTTTCCACACAAGCCACCCTCAGTACTGTTCCTGGGATGCCGAACGCTGATGCCCCACAATCTTTTCCAATCCCCAACGAATCAACAGCCCAATTGTCTGTGTTGCTCTGTCAAATTCGCGCCCAGAGCAGTAAAGTGGCGACCATCAGGAGCACGCTACTTGCCAGGACGCATCAGGTGATACGACAGCCTGTTCTTCCTTCCACCATGGCTTGAGCTGGAGCTGGAACTCCATTTCGAAACAGTTATCTGGCATTGACCCCTGGCATTCACTCAGTTGGTCGCAATGGCCCTCACACGAAAAAGTGGCCTGCTGTGAGTAGTGGGTCACATATTGCAAATACAACTAATCACAATGTATTTCGGATAAACAGGATGATCTCGACTGTTTCAGTGATGATAGCGAAGGTTCCGACGAGTTCGAGCAAAAAGAAGCTCTACTGTATCTTGAAATCACAAGAGCTCGAGGCAATGTTTGGAACCTGGAACAGAAGCTCGCACAAGCTAAGTGTGACAAAAGCAAGCTTACTGCAAGGCTATACAAGTTTCAGGCCAAGGAAGTGGAGAAACGACTTGACGTGGCTGAAGCAAGGATTGGTATGATTCACAACTCGATTTGCGTGATGGGAGGAAGGGTTTGTGATACCGCTCAAAAGCATCACCGCACCTCAGAGGATAGCATTCAAACTGATGATAGTATGTGTGGGAAAAACGATACCAGGTGAATGAAGCTAATTGCTTCCTCTAGGTATGCTACCTACAGACTCACCGGATGCGTAACATTTTTGTGCTTGTCACTGCTCGTGTCACTACTTTTGTTGTCCTGTTCTATATGTCTAGTGTTTTGTGCAATTATATTTTTTATGTTGCAATTATGTTGGAGTTGCTGGGACTGCTGTAGTCATTGGAACCGTTGTAGTCGCTGGTTGCTGTGCAATTGTGGCCCTGGCGAGTCTGTGACGTACTGTGTGCCTGTGGCATCCCCACACTGTCGTACTGTGCATGCTGTCATATTACTGTAGCACTATGCCAAAATTAGTGATTTGCTGATGTATTTATCTTATTCAGTGCCACTCTCTTTCAACTTTCTGGCACTCGCCATGAGCTTAACCAGTCAATTTACTCTCTCTCGCGGTTGCAAGCTGATACCAAATTGTTTCTACAGCAAAGGACACTGTCCTTCTGCAAGCGTAGTCATGACATTGTGAGTGTCGAATTCGATCCATGATGTCCTGCTGAGCACCGAATGTAAATGTTGACAGCCATCATCGCCGCCCATTGAAGCACATGCGAGCCAGCCAGTACAGTCTGAGTAAAACATGTCGGGTGATTGTCTCTCTTAGCACTAATGTCATGAGGATACTCCACCAGTCTTATCAGGGGTCCTTCACACAGAACCTCTAATGCCTGCCCTCGACCCAAGCGCGGAGAGATCCCTCACCGAGCTTGGAAGGCCACAACCTGTACCAAAGGGCAAAGTGTTGGTTCAAACATGACATCGATGTATGTTGTTTCTCGCAAGTCAAGTTGCATGACCTTAGTTCTAGCCTCAGAAACTGGAGTCCAAACCATCAAGATTGCATATGGAAAAATTGTCTGCATTAGTGCTGTTCCCTCATTCTTCTCAAAAAATTTCCCCTTTCAATACCACTTTTTGAGTTACAACCATCACCACTCTCCGTGCTGCACGCCGAGGAATTTGAGGCAATTTATTTGAGCACGATTCAGGTGTTTAACAGGATCTAGATGCAAGTGTTCTAAGTGCTCTACACATCTGACAACAACATATTCATTGGTGCTCCTACAGGAAGCGGAAGACTATCTGCCGAGCTTGCATTACTGAAGCTGTGGAAAAAAGGACAGGAAGTCCCCCTCGGCATCTAGAACAGTTTGTATAGTGCCCTATTAGGATAATGGTCGACCGGCGTGTTGCAGAATGGCACTGCAAGTTCAGCGGTGTGCAGGGTGGGAGAGATATCATAAGTTTGACAGGCGAGATGAGCTCCGACTTGCGTTTGTTGGAGAAGGGTGATGTTATTGTGTGTATACTAAGCCGGGTGAGATGCAATGCTCGACTTTCTTCCTAGTCTAATGGCTTGTATTAGTGGGATATCCTATCATGGAGATGGCTGCAGAAGAAGGACGTACAAACAATTCCCCTCATAGTTGATAAAACTCAATTCGTCGATGGGGAAATAGGTCCGACATACAAAGTGATCATCTCTGGGACGCGGCATGTCTCTGCACAGACAGAGATGAAGATGTGTATTGTGGCTTGTGGGGTATCACTTACAAACGCCCAAGGCCTCAGAGAGTGGATAGGCACACTGTTGCATGCTGTCTTCAACTTCTTGCCGGGGTGAGCTAATTGGTTCAGACTCAGTGTTCATTGCTCACGATTTATTTAGTTCGCAGCCTCTTGATGTGGACATCCATCTGTGATGCTTCACCATTGCTCATTACCCATTGTTGATGATTGCCATATCTAAGCTGACATATTTGGCCATCATGGAGTACACACCAATGAAGCCCATCATCATGTTTGTTTCATCATGGCACCAGTGTCGACTCACCGTAGACGATCTGCTGCCACACCGCACTGCCGACAACAACCCTGACTGGTTTGTGAACATCAATGAGGTAGAGTTGTGGCCACACCTTGACCATGTCAGTGACAAGGCTTTCATGGAGTGTCTGCAACATGGAATTGGCTATTATTACCAGGCGTTGGTCAAACAAGACAAAGTGAGGTGGCTGTTTATGTCTGGTGCGATATAGGTTCTGGTGGCATCCGAGGTACACTTATTTCCCTGACTGTCCTGAATGGAATTGAACACAAACCATCAGACAGGACATAGCGTGGAGTCTCTCAGAGGTGAGTTATATGGCTATTATCATGGGCATGCAATTTTTGAGGGTGAGGAACACTGCTATGCAGATTACCCTGTCATGGACGTGCTATAGACAACGAGCCAAGGTTGTCACCCCCATGAAGATGATCACGGTCGATGCGTGTTGATATGTCAACAGATGCGCAGTAATTTGTACAAGAAATTCTCGTCAAAGGGACTGCCAGTCAGGTCCCACCGACGCTCCTCTTGCATGACTACTTCTTGGCTGAGATTGTGGTCAAGAAGATCAAGGACAAGCAAGATGCCATGGTGAGCCCGTTCGTAGTTGCTTGCAAGAATGCTTACAGCAGGGCTTATCACAGGACCATCCAATTTGCACAACGTCAGTTATTAGGCACTGTCGGACCACTTATCTGAACTGGTCGAGAGTTTGCTGCAAGACCTTGTGAACCCCAAATGTATTGCGATCGGTAGGTTCATTTTGAGTACAGTTCTCCATTCAGCTACTTAATTTTTCCACAGAGGACAAAATGGATGTCTCTGCACCAGCAGGAGTGGGCCACCAAGTGGCAGTATGAGCCCTTTCTAATAACAGTATATTATAATAGAAGGTGTTTTCTCATCACAGAGGTTCAGATCAATATTAGAGATATTACCTTGTAAAACAACCTGTCCAGAGTGCTTTATTCCATCATGAAACCATACATTCTTATTACTGTCAATCATACACATTACAAAATGATTTTGTCCAAAATACAAAACACCTTTTAATCTTAGAATACAGTTTCTAGACTTTTTGAGGATTTTTATAGTTGGGGAGATTTTAAAGGTATTTGATTGGGCAGATATATCTAAAGCCACAATATGAGGAACTTTTTCAAAATGAATTCTTGAATCCAACTGTATATTGCATTGATCACATGAAGGAGGATTCTCTATTTGTAAGATAGAATTTAACCACTCAGATGCAGAAGTCATTTGACCAGGCATGATATCCAAGTGAATAGGAA
>JBBPMY010000104.1:0-32779 GCA_038090615.1 Phylloporus gajari | reverse complement strand
TAGAAAGCCATGAGTAAGCACTACATTTCATATACTCATATGTTAGGTCTGGGTTAGGGGGTATCAGTGTTAGGAGCCATTTAATGTAAAACATGCAAACATTGGGACAGTTTTTTGAGCCACTGTAGCTTTGACTACTGAACAAGCACAGTTCACAGTCAATACCATTACAACCAAAATCTTGACAGAGGTCTCGATGATGTCATCAAGATATAAGCTCAAATCCCACATTTCAAATGTGGAGACAAACATAGCTTCTATGTCGCAAAGCCCAAATAAGGTAAGTTCTGCAAACCAAACCAATGTAATTCGGAAGGGACCTCCTTCATTTAACAAATGGTGACCTTTTAAGGCTTCTGGTTCTCATCAGCAGAACCAACCTGCTGGAAACAGTGGACCTTGAGGTTGGACTAAGTTTCAGCAGAGATCCACTTCTTTCCAAGCAAAGAAGGAAGCAAGCCATGCTGGGTTTGAGTTCAGGAAACAGAACAAAGGGAAGGGTAAAGCACCACAAGGAGCTACCCATTTTGTAGAAGGAGAACAAGGTTTCATTCATAATGTCATTGCTGATGAACAAATCACTAATGAACTTAATGAAGCAAATGAGATGGATTGGACAGAGAATATCCTGGAATGGCCTACTGCTAGCAGAGACTTTGAAGTTCAAGGAGAGAACTTCAATACATGGGGAGAAAGAAACAAGGATGATCAAGGTATGAGTGAAATTACTAAACTTTTCCATGTTGCTCCTCTTTCTAATTCCAAGATGAAAGAGAGAGCAGGACCTTCTCAGACACTGATTGATGTCAATTGAGACCAACTGATCAATGCTGATTGAGAACTTACACTGAAGCCAACAACTTCAAGACCTACCAAGAAGAGAAAGAAGGAAAAGAGCAAAAAGGTGGTCCTTTCTCTTGAAGGACTTATTTCTCAGATAAACCATTTTTCTAATCATGATAGTATATTCAAACCTTCTTCTATTCCTTATACTTTTACAGAAGCTTTTCACACATCTTCTTCTGCACATTCTATTTATGGTGCAACCTGTTCTGATAGATCAGACAGCTCACAACAACTGTCAAATCTGTCAGATCAGAGAGAATCTCACAAAGGAGTAACTCCTTCAAGAGAAAGGAGACCTCATATACCTGTCTATGAAAGACAGAGATTGGACTATTTAGATCCAGATCAAGAGATGTACTATGATGAGGAGTCTAATGAGTACCTTTGCTATTATCTGGGGGATTCTTCTCCAGAGACCAATGAAAGAACAGCATGGAATCAACACCATTGGATGATTGACAGTGGATGTACAGATCACATATCCTCATTTGTCAATGATTTCATTCATTTGGGAGGACAAATCCATAATACTAAAGTAGCAACAGAAGAATCATTTCTGATGTATGGACCTGGAACTGTACTTGTCACACAAACCAATGGGGTTATATAGTCCTCAATAGTGACATTAAAAGATGTTTGGTTCACATCACATTCTACCAGCCACTTACTTTCAGTCCCAGTGTTAACAAACTATGGCTTTCACTGTAAGATTTCTCATACAGGATCTGTTACAATTTCTTTCTTCTGTCCTAGTCAGTGTATTTTGGATGCTTTTCTTTTTCCTACAATTACTCACTATCTCTTAGCATCAGCCTAATGACTCATCACTATCTCCTAATCATAGTATTTTCCTTCATCTCCCTGAACATTCCATGCAATTCCATCACATTCATGTAGTCATCCTGCTGATCAATCCTGTGTACTTCTAGTTCTTTCATATTCCATTGGTTTCTATACCTTAGGTATATAAACCCTCAACATTCTTTTTCTTCTCTTTTCTTTAAGCCAGTTCTCCTCAGGGTTACTGCCTGTATCTCGAGACTAGCAATCCATTTGATCCTTCCTCCTATTGTCCCTTGTTTCTTTGAGCTTCCACCCATGCTCTGAATGGGTAGTTTGTCCTCATATCTTTGTCCCTTCAGGTACCCAGTTCACCATCTTGTGAACAGTACCTCAACCTGATAGACCATTAGTCTTTTGGTTATCACAGACCTAGTTGACCATCTGTCTTCTGGTTACCTTTGGACCAGTCAATGATTGTTGCCTGGTCATTGACAGTCCTAGTCACCTAATCACTGTCTAGTGACTCTACAATGTCTTACCACTGTCTAGAACTCTCAAACCTTCAAACCTCTTAGCTTTAGTATAGGCTTTCTGAGGCTATCCTTCGCCCTATCAGGACCAAGCGTAATAAGATCCAGTATTTGGAACAAGAGAGGACATAAAGTGATTCAGGCAACTGCCTCATCACCCATTAACAACCTTCACTGGTTTCAGTCATCACAGATTACTCTAGTGTTACAATTTCTTTTCTTTGCTTAGTCATATGCATTCTGGACATTATTTCTTTTCTCTACAATTACTCACTTCCTCTTAGTCATCAGCCTGATGACTCATCATTATCTCCTAATTGTAGTCCTTCCATCACCTTCTTGGACATTTCATGTGATTCCATTGTATTCCATTTCATCATCTTGCTGACCAATCCTGTGTACTAGTAGTTCTTTCATATTCTATCAGTTTCTTTACCTAGGGTATATAAACCTTTCCTTCTCCTTCTTTTCCTTAAGCTAGTTCTCCTCAGAGATACTGCCTGTACCTCTAGACTAGCAATCCACTTGACTTTCCCTCCTCATCTCCTGTCTCTTTGAGCCTCCACCTGTGCTCTGAATAGGTAGTTTGTCCTCTGAACCTTTGTCTCTCTGGGTACCCAGTTCACTGTCTTGTGAACAGTACCTCAACCTGGTAGACCATGAGTCTTTTGGTTACTCTTGTGCCAGTTGACTGCTTGTCCTCTGGTTACCTTTGGTCTGGCCAACTGTGGTTGTCTGGTCACTGATAGTCCTAGTCACCTAATTGCTGCCTAGCAACTCTGCAATACCTTATCACCATCCAGTATTCTCAAACCCTCAAACCCTTAGCTTTAGTATAGGCCTTCTGAGGCTATGCTTTGCCCTACCAGGACCAAGCATAACAAAAGAACTAGCTTCCCTTGAAGCAACTACCTTCATATAGTTTGCCCACCATTTCACATAGACTCTCAGTCAACCCCACATGGGGTGCCCATCATACTCCTCAACACAAGTCAGGAGAATCCTCAGACACTTCACCACCAGCAGAACTCAAACTTTCACTTGAAACTGCCCAACTTCTAGATTTACCCACAGATATCCCCATTTCTTCCACCAAAGAAACCAACTACATTGAACAACTTGCTGATCAACTCAATCAAACCTTAGATCTTCCTGCAGAACCTACTGTCATAGGCATCCCAGAAACAGATGAACTCTTTAACTCCAACAAGTACAAAGAACCTGACCCAGAACTCACTGGACCATCTCCCGCCATGTCCATCAAGCCAGTCAAACTCCATCTCACCCCACCTGAACACTTCAATGGGGACCTCCTTAAAGCCAAACAATGGTATGACTCAGTAGCCTTTTATATCCTGGTCAACAAAGAGGTCTACAACATAGATGAGAAGAAGATTGCCTTCACCCTCTTCTATATGACCAAGGGATCCACCTTAACTTGGGCTACCAACTTCTACACCAAAGGTATCAAGAAGGAAGACCCAGACCTCTGAACCATGAAGGACTCCATCAAGAAGTTCTTCAACACATTCAAACAACATGATGCCATTGGGGCAGCCATCTCTTGGCTTGTCAACACTCATATGATCCAGAAGGGAGGAAAATGGGAACCCTCTCTCACTGAGTACAATGTGGAATTCTGCAACAAGTCCACCCTTGCTGGTCTTGTCAATCAAAATGTCCTGATCAGATACTACTCTGTTGATATCCTTAACTTCCTCATGAAACATGTCTTCAATATGAAGACTGTCACCAAGACCCTTGAAATGTGGATCAACAAGGTTTCCATGTTCAACACTCAGCATGAACAAGCTCGTGAAATCTCCAGTTGCTGCACCTCCTCTTCCTCTTGCCATACATACCACTCCTTCACCTCCTCCTCAAAACCAGAAAAAGACCCAAATGCTATGGATGTCAATGCTGTATGAATTGGCAAACTCACTCCAGAAGAGTGCAGAAGGTGCTTTGCTGAAGGAAGATGCCTTCAATGTCAGGAAAAAGGGCATGCAGCCAAGGAGTGTAAGAAATTCTCTAATGACAAACCTCTTCCTCCCCACCCCTGCATCAAAAAGGTTGAAAAGGAAGACCTTCCCAAGCTGGAAGAAGTAGAGAATGACAATGAGGAATGCATAGCCTGTGTCTCCTTTGCAGTTAAAAAGGATTTTTAGACTGGAGGACTAGGCTGATGTTAGCTACCTCCCTTCTCAGTACATGTGCTTGAGTCAATGTAACAATACCTAGAACTATGAAATCTATGCAAATCCCCATTCAACTCGTAGTTCTCTTGCACACTATGAAAACTGTCAATGTCCATGCCCTCATCAATAGTGGTGCAGATATCTCCTACATCAACTGACAGTTTGTGCAAAAGCATAAACTCCCCATCATGAAACTCTTGACCCCCATTCCTGTCCACAATGCAGACCAAACTCAGAACAAATGAGGAGCCATTTGTTTTACCACCACCCTCTTTGTTAACATTGAAGGGATTGCCCACTGCATCCTCCTCCATGTCATGAGTTGTAGGCACAAAGATATTATCCTCAGACTTCCCTGACTCTGCCATGCCAACCCTACCATTGACTGGGAAACCTGCACCCTCTCCATCTCCAAAACCACTAACCAGTTGAAAGAACTCTACAACAAGTTTGTGTCTGATACTGATAGACACAACTCCTACTTCATATGACCAGGGATCTCCCAGTTGATCTCTGATCACCACAATGTCTCTGCTGTCTATGAGTCCTGACTCTTCCAATATCTTGACTACAAAGAAACGTCTGACTACATCAAGCATGTCCTGGATAACAGAGTCATCCATTGTATCATCTGAGGAGACATCAAACATTTCCTAGTAAACTCTCCTGTAGTTGCTAAACTTGCCATGGCTACTGAACTCACCATGGCCACTGAACTGGTCAAACCTAAAGTCACCCTACCTCTCAAGTACTCTGACTTCACTCAGGTCTTCTCCAAGGAAGCCACAGACCACATCCCTCCATCTCATCCCTATGGCCACAAGATTAATCTTAAGGAAGATTTCACTCCCAAGACTGGCAAACTTTACTCTCTATCCCCTGATGAAAAGAAAGCCACTGACAAGTTCATCAATGAAAATCTTGCTTCTAGCAAGATCTGCCCTTCCTCTTCACCCCAGGTGTCTCCCTTCTTTGTCAAAAAGAAAGATGGGAAACTCCACCCTTGCCAAGACTACAGGTACCTCAATGAACATACTGTTCACAATATCTACCCTCTCCATCTCATCTCTGACCTCATTGATAAACTCTGTGATGCCCAGGTTTTCACTAAGTTTGATGTCTAATGGGGGTATAACAATATCCGTATCAAAGACAGACACCAGTGGAAAGCTGCCTTCATTACCCATCATGGCCTCTTTGAACCCACTGTCATATTCTTCAGAATGTGCAACTCCCCCACTACATTCCAGTGATTTATAAACAACTCCTTTAGGGACATGATTGCTAAAGGATGGCTTGTCATCTATATGAATGACCTCCTCATCTTTTCCTCTGATGAAATGACTCACACAGAACAGACCAAATGGGTCCTCTAATGGATAACTGAACTTGACCTTCATCTCAAACTAGAGAAATGTCAGTTTACCTCCTCCAAGGTAGAATACCTTGGTATGATTGTCAAACTGGGTCAGCTTGCCATAGACCCAGTCAAGTTTGATGGCATTGCCAAATGGCCAACCCCTTTACAACCAAAAGATGTGCAATCCTTCCTTGGATTCACTAATTTCTACCATTGCTTCATCCCTGACTACTCCACCATTGCTTGTCCCCTCCTAGACCTTACAAAGAAGGACCACCATTGGGAATGGACTCCTGCCTGTGAAATGTCCTTCCACTCCAAATATTCCTTTGGGGGTATCCTACTTCAGATCAACATCAATAGGGAATGGCATCCTTGTTCTTATCTCTCTCAGATGTTCAGCAACGCTGAACACAACTATGACATCTACAACCAAGAACTCCTCACTGTCATTCGTGGGCTAAAAGCTTGGCACCACTATCTCCATGGCTCCCCCCATTGTGTCCAGGTCTTCATCAACCATAAAAACCTTTCCTATTTTAAGGATGCCTGTAACCTTAATTGTTGATAGGCACACTGGATGCTAGACCTCTAAGACTTTGATCTTCACCTTATCCACGTCCCTGGCAAACTTCTTACTGGACCCAATGCCCTCTCTTGTTGACCTGATCTCATCCCCTCCTCTGACATGGACAACAAAGGCATCATCCTGTTACCCCCTTCCCTATTTGTCAATATCATTGACAGTACTCTCCATACCCTTATCTCCTCTGCCTCCACCTCCAACCCTTTGATACTCCAACACCTCCAACACACCAATACTACATCTCCCTCTCACCTTCATTCCCAGTTGTCTGACTGGCAAGTCACCAATAACATCCTCACCTACCATGGACATGTTTATATTCCTCCCAATGACTCCCTCCATCATTCAATTCTCAAACAATGCCATAACCATGAATCCACCAGACATCCTGGTTATCTTAAAACTCACCAACTTGTCTCTGCTGAATTCTGGTGGCCTGGTCTTGCCCATTATGTGCACAAGTATGTGGAAGGTTGTGGGGTGTGTCAGCAGAACAAAGTTAATACACACCTGACTGTCCTGCCACCTACTCCTATTTGCACTGCTGGCACCCGTCTGTTCCAGTCCATTTCCTGTGACCTCATTGTTGGTTTGCTCCCTTCTGATGGTTTTAACTCTGTGTTAGTCATGGTAGACCACACCTACAAGGGGGGTATTTTCATCCCCACCAAAGATACTGTCACTGCTAAAGGCATTGCAGAACTTTTCCTCCACTACATGTACAAACACTTTGGACTTTACAACAAAATCATCTCTGATCATGGTCTTCAGTTCACCTCTGCCTTTGCTAAAGAACTTGGCAAACTCCTCAATTACAATCTTGCCCTCTCCACTGCCTACCACCCTCAGATCAATGGTGAAACCAAACATGTGAACCAAGAGCTTGAAATGTATCTCTGCATTTTCTGTGGTGCAAACCCCAATTCCTGGTCACAGAAACTCTCTCACACTAAGTTCGCCCACAATCACCACCCTCACTCCACCACCAGTCAATCCCCATTTTACCTCATGATGGGTTATGAACTCCATACTCTACCTACCATCCTCCTCAAGTCCTGTATCCCCACTGTAAAACTATGCCTAAACACTCTTGCTGCAGTCAGAGATGAAGCTCTTGCTGCCCATGAACTCACCAGACAAGTAATGGCATCCTGTACCTGCCAGAAGTTCACCTCTTTTGCCAAAGGAGATAAAGTGTGACTAGAAGCTCAAAACCTGAAACAACCAACCAACCCAAAGTTTGCACTAAAGCAAGAAGGCCTCTTTATCATCACCAAAGTACTATCTCTGCTCTTCCACATCTCTAGTACCTGGAAAATCCATCCTGTCTTCCACACCTCCCTTCTCACTCCCTATCACAAAAATGATGTTCATGGACCAAATTACCCAGCTCCACCCCTGGAACTTATAGAAGGTGAAGAAGAGTACAAAATCAAGCAGATATTAAGACACTATGGTAATACCTGATCTGATGGAAAGGGTACACAGCTGAGGAAGACTAATGGCAGTCTGAGCAGGACCTTAAACATTCAAAGGCTGCTCTCAATGACTATAAAAGATGTCACCCAAAAGCCTTTCCTTCCATCACATGAACTACCACTTCTACCCAATCATCTCTATAGCCTAACTCACCCTTCCCATTATCACCACTATGCCCATCAAATTCTACTCCTCTGAGGAAGAACTTGCTCTCACCACTACCCCTCATACTATTTGCTTCATGGACACTCCATCTTCACCCACTACCTCTATCACCACCCTCTCTGAAGCAGCTCCTCTCTCCAACACTGTCGCCAAACCAGGATGGAACAAACCTACCTGAGAACCCACACTATACCCTTCTGTCCAAGCACTTGATGTTCCCCTTGTGGGAGAATGCTTTAAGGAACCTCTCTACCATGATCAGAGGGAGGAACTCCTTCACTACCTCTCTTATGACCATCTAGCTGTTCCCATATATGCCCACCTGAACATAGACTCCCTTCTCATCCTTCTTTACAAGGCATTCTTTTCCTTAGATAATATCTAACCCCCTTCCACCCATGCAATGGTATGCCACAGCATCATCAAAGCCATGCACCAGCTTGGCATGCTGACCTTCCTTTGTGACCTTGAAAGGTACCTTCATGAATTAGCCAAACAGTGACAAGCCCATGTGGCCCTCCTTCCTACTTGGAGCACCCCCAAAGTGTGCACCCTGTCCATGCCATCTGCCTCTTCCTCCCCTCTCAACTCTGATGAAGAACATGTCCTCCAGTGCAAACAGGATTGATGGACTGGCCACAACAATGAGAAACCACTATCATACAACCACCCCCACATGCACAAGGCATGCTATCAGTGCCAACAGCTAGGCCATCAAAAGATAGACTGCCCAGACTACTAATGTGGGTTTTACCACCACTTCTGTCCCCATCATACCACCACTCACTGCCCCCTTCATCACCATACTCTAGATCAAGTACCTTTCAACTCACCTCCTAGCTCTTTATCCTCTTCCTGTTGTTGTAAGTTGACCACTAATTGCATGCACCCCTCTAGGAGTCCACCTTGTCCTCAACCTCTAGTAGAATACCTTCAACATTCTCCCCCTCCTCCTTATGAAGAAGACTTCAATGCCACTGCTGACACAAACATGACAGGCTCTCCAGATGGGGGATTTCTTGATCTTTAGGTCTTCATCACTGTTTCAACCCTAGTGCAGGGGTAATGTTATGATTTCTTTTTTTTGCTTAGTCATATGTGTTCTGGACGTTATTTCTTTTCTCTACAATTACTCACTTCCTCTTAGTCATTGGCCTGATGACTCATCATCATCTCCTAATCATAGTCCTTCCATCACCTTCTTGAACATTCCATGTGATTCTATTGCATTCCATTTCATCATCTTGCTGACCAATCCTGTGTACTAGTAGTTCTTTCATATTCTGTTAGTTTCTATACCTAGAGTATATAAACCTGTTATGATTTCTTTCTTTCACTTAGTCATATGAGTTCTGGACATTATTTCTTTTTCCTACAATTACTCACCTCTTCTTGGTCATCAGCCCAATGACTCATCATCACCTCCTAATTGTAGTTCTTTCCTTCATCTTCTTGAACATTCCATGTGATTCCATCACATTCTATTTAGTCATCTTGCTGACCAATCCTGTGTACAATTAGTCCTTTCATATTCTGTCAGCTCTTATACCTCAGGTATATAAGCCTCTCCTTTTCCTTACTATACCTTAAGCTAATTCTCCTCAGAGTTACTGCCTGTACCTCTAGACTAGCAATCTACTTGATCTTTCTCTCATTGCCTCTCATCTCTTTGAGCCTCCACCCGTACTCTGAATGGATAGTTTGTCCTTCAAAACCTCTAGTCCCCAGATACCCAGTCCACTGTCTTGTGAACAGTACTTTGACCTGATTGGCCATTAGCCTTTCAGTTACTTTAGACCCAGTTGACTCTTTGTCTTCTGGATACCTCAGAAAGTCCTAGTCTCTAGTTTTCTGAGGCTATGCTTTGCCCTATCCAGACCAAGCATAACAAAAGAACTAGCTTCCCTCAAAGTGACTACTCTCACATAGCTCACCCACCATTTCACACAGACCCTCAGTCAACCCTACATGGGGTGCTCATCATACTCCTTGACATAAGTCAGGAGAATCCTCAGATACTTCACCTCTGGCAGAACTCAAACAATCATCTGAGACTACTCAACCTCTAGATTTATCCACAGACATCCCTGTTTCTTCCACCAAGGAAACTGACTACATTGAACAACTTGCTGATCAACTTGATCAAACTCTAGACCTCCCTGCAGAACCCACTGTAGTAAACATCCCTGAGACCAATGAACTCTTCAACTCCAATGAGTATGAAGAACCTGACCCCAAGCCCACCACCATAGAAACTCCTCAAACCATGTCTACCACCAAACCCATAGAACTCCATCTTGCTCCACTTGAGCATTACAATGGTGACTTCCTCAAAGCCACTCAGTGGCTCAATTCTGTCTCCTTCTACCTTATCATCAATGCCAAGGTCTACAACACTGATGCCAAGAAGATCGCCTTTACCCTCTCATACATGACCAAAGAAGCCACCCTAACATGGGCAACCAACTACCAAGCCAAGGTGGTCAAAATGAAAGACCCAGACCTTGGAACCATGGAAAGCTTCTCCAAGAAGTTTCACCTTGCCTTTAAGCAACATGACACTATCAGGACAGCCATCTCTTGGCTGGCCACCACTCAAATGACTCTGAAAGGAGGGAAATACAAACATTCCCTCATCAAATACTACACAGAATTCCACAACAAGTCCACCCTTGCCAGTGTCACTGATCAGAATGTCCTGATTGGATATTACTCCATTAGAATCCCTGACTTCCTCATGAAACATATCTTCAATATGGAGACAGTCCTAGAAACCCTTGAAACATGGATGAACAAAGTCTCCATGTTTAATACCCAATATGAATGAGCTCAAGAAATCTCAAACCACTGCTCTTCCTCCACCTCCGTCACACCTACCACTCCTTTTCCACTCCTTAGACAGAATGAGACCCAAACACCATGGATGTTGATGCTATACACATTAGCAAACTCACTCTAGAAGAACACCAGAGATGCTTCACTGAAGGAAGATGCCTGTGCTGCCAGGAGAAAGGACACTCCACTAGAGACTGTAAAAAGTTCCAGAACAATAAACCCCTTCCTCCCCACCCATGGATCAAGAAGGTTGAAAAGGAAGACCTTCCATGCCTGGAGGAAGTGGAAGACAATGAGGATGACAAGGTTGCTTGCATTTCTTTTTCAGTAACCAAGGATTTTTAGAACAGGGGCCTAGATCAACACTAGCTACCTCTTCTCCCAGTACTTGTGCTTGAGTTAATGTAACTATCCCTAGAACTATGAAGTCTATACAAATCCCTGTCCAACTTGTAGTCCCCTTGCACACCATGAAAACCGTTGATGCCTGCACCCTCATTGACAGCAGTGCAGATATTTCCTGCATCAACTGGCAGTTTGTGCAAAAGCATAAACTCCCTACCACAAAACTCACCACTCCCATTCCTGTCAGAAACACAAACCAAACTCAGAACAAAGGAGGGGCCATTCATTTTACCTCTACCCTCTTTGTTAACATCAAAGGAATTGTCAATCATGTCCCCTTCCACATTATGAGTTGTGGAAATGAAGATATCATCCTCAGACTCCTTGGCTTTATCATATCAACTCTACCATTGACTGGGAAACTTGCACCCTCTCCATCTCAGAGACCACTGACCAGTCAAAAGAACTTTACACTGATTTTATGTCCAATACCAACTGACACAACTCTTACTTCGCCCACCCAGGGATCTCCTGGAGTATCCCAGACCATCACAGTGTCTCTGCCATCTATGACTCTTGCCTCTTTGAGTACCTCAATTACAAAGAGAAATCTGCCTATGTTGATCAAGCCCTGACCAACCAGACCATTCACCACATCATCCAAGGAGATGTCAAACATTTCCTAGTCAATTCTCCCATAGTCGCCAAACTCACCACAGCTACCAAACTCACCATGGCTACTGAGCTGGCCAAACCCAAAGTCACACTCCCTTCTGAGTACTCTGACTTTGCTCAAGTCTTCTCCAAGGAAGCCACTAACCATGTCCCTCCCAGCCACCCTTATGACCATGAGATCAACCTCAAAGACAATTTCACCCCTAAAATTGTTACACTTGTACCAGGTAGGTCCAAGTCGTAGCCTCAAGAACAGCAAGTTCAATGGTTCGAGTGAAGCGAGAGATCAAATCAGACAAACTGAGATGACGAGGTCCACAAATCTGAGTAAGATTGAGGAGATCTAGCTTAAGGAAATACAAGTATGCTGCTGATGGCTTTATATACCCTTGAGGTAGAAAGAGAAGAGTGGAAAGGGAACTCCTTGGGTTACCATCAGTACAGCAAAATGCAGTCCGCAGTCAGAACAGGAATCCACAGTAAGGGGAATTCCGCAGTATCAAATGATGAAGGTGAAACATAATGACTATGAGGGATAGATGCGATGACGAGGGATGAGTCAGAGTATCTAGGTCATTGTGAAGAGAAATGCTGTCCATCATGTGAGAATATACATCCAATAGAGGAAAAAGAACAACACAATGAGTACGATTGGGAGAAAACAAAGAGTAGCTTGCCCACAGATCAAGGCAAGTTGTAACATTACCTCCCGTCCAACCCGAAGACTACCAGGTCTTCAACCATTGACTTGGTCGTTGAGGCGGTCTAGTCAGTCTTGGGTAGGGGATCCTGTTTCGTTTGCTCAGCCAGCATCATCTGCGATCTCTCCATCGCTAGAATCATGCAGAGCCAAGTCCTCCACTTGCTGCTCCAAGTCATAAAGGTAGATACCCTTGTCATCAGTCTGGGTACGGTGGGGAGAGTCCAGGATGATGTGTACGACGCGAGGTGTCAGTCAGATGGTGGGGGTGGAGGGATAGTCGCTGGGAGCAGGAGAGGTGGATCGATCAACGATGTGAGCTTGGGGAGGTGGTACAGGAAGGGGAGGAGGAGACAAACGATACTCCTGATGATGTTCTCGGACGAAGTCGATGACCAATTGGAAATTCAGGTCACAAAGGGTGTTCAAGAGATCCCTTTTTTGTGTCTGGAGAGCGTGTCTGGCAAGGGTCAGGTCAAATCGTCCAGCAACCTGAGTGGGGAGCAAGTTGGATAGTGCTACATTCATCTGGAAAGAGCAAACAAGGAGATGGAATACAGACTGTTCGTCAAGGAGACGGGAAAGAGGTTCTGCATAGGATCTATCGCGGAGGAAATGGTCAATATGGATGTAATCAAGTTCAGAAGACTCTCGATAGTGGTGGACGTGGGTGGGAAGCATGGCGAGGTGGCGAGCGGTGGAGGAGGTTTCAATCTGGGAAAGTTCAATGGCCATTGCAAAGACGTTTGGCTGTAAGGAGGAAGTGGGTGGAAAGCTGAGTGACTGTGGGCCAAACTGTAGGGTGTCGACGTTTATAATCCCCAAGGGTGTCCTTGGCATTGGACAGGTTTCATTCGGGTTCCCAAGAGTTGTCGCTAGTCGGATAGCCTTTCCATTTGATCAGGAACTGCCTTTGTGATGGTGGTCCTCTGTGGCATATCACCGCTTCTACTTCATATTGTTCTTCCCCTCCGATCAGATCAGGTGGTGGCGTTGGGAAGTTCTTGCTATGGGTTTCATTCTCGATGTAGGGCGAGAGAAGGGAGGTGTGGAAGACGTTGTGAATACACCATGCTCTGGGGAGTTGTAATTTGTAAGTGATAGGGGAGAGTACTTCCATGATGGTAAAAGGTCCTTCTCTTTTCGGCAAGAATTTTGGATCCTGGGCTGTTCGGTTAAGGTTTCTCCCTTCCAACCAGACCTTATCTCCTTTTTTAAAAGGGGTAAAGGAGACATTCCATCAGTTCTTCATCATTTGTCTCGCAAGATCATGGGCGGCAAGTGCCTTATTCCTAGCTGCGGTCAGGGTTTTGATCCGATCTTCTGCAGCAGGAAGGTTTGTCGTTGCGATGATATTGGGGAGTGCTCTGGGTTCATAGCCCATCATGAGGAAGAAAGGGGATTGGTTGGTGATGGAGTGAGGTCGGTGATTGTGGGTGAATTCTGCGAGAGTGATGAACTCGGTCCAGGTTTCAGGTCGACTTCCGCAATAGATCCGCAGATATGTCTCTATCTCCTGGTTGACTCGTTCAGTTTCTCCATCGGTCTGTGGGTGGTACGCGGTAGAAAGGGAAAGATCATAATGTAGTAACCGTCCAAGTTCTTTTGCAAAAGATGAAGCAAATTGGGGTCCTCTGTCAGAGATGATTTTATCGTAAAGTCCAAATCGTTTAAATACTTTTTTGAAGAATAAAATGGCAATGCCTTCAGCAGTAACAGTTTTCATAGTAGGGCAGAGAATCACCCCCTTAGTAAGTCCATGGTCGACCACAACCAAAAGAGAATCAAAACCGGAGGAAAGGGAAAGGTCCATAATCAAATCACAGGATATCTGTTGGAACGGGCGAGAAGCAGAAGAAGGAATGGGGAGTAAAGGAGGTGTAGTAGGATGTGTATGTGCTTTGTTCTGCTGACAGATAGCGCAACCATCAATGTAAGAGCAGACAAAAGACGCCAGGCCCAGCCACCAGAATTCAGAAGAAACGAGTTGGTGGGTTTTAAGAACGCCCAGGTGGCCGGCCGAAGGGTGGTCATGATGTTGAGCAATGACCTGTTGACGAAGGTCAGCATCATTAGGCACATAGATGCGATCCTGGAAAGAGAGAAGTTTTCCATCGAATTTCCAGTCCAAGAGTCGGGAACGAAAGTGTACAGGAAGGTTTTCCAATGTCTGTAAAGAATCGAGGATCAAAGGGTCAATAGACGAAGAGGAAGAAAGTTTGTCATGGAGTGTGGTGTCGATAAGAGACACAAAGAGGTCCGGGGGTAGGAGTACGGTATGGTCGTTGTTGTCCTTGGTGTCTGTCGAAAGGAGGTCTGGTTGATGGAATAGGGCGTCAGGGGCGGATAAGGAGGATCCAGGAATGTGATGGATCTTGAGGTCATAGTCTTGAATGTCAAGAAGCCACTGTGCCTGTCACCTGTTCAGCTTCTGTGGTTCTTTGAAATAGGTCAAGTTTTTATGATCGGTGACGACGAGAACAGGGAAGGCGGAGCTGTGCAAATAGTGTTGCCAGGTTTTGAGGGCATGGATTACAGCAAGGAGTTCTCTATCATAGATGTCATAGTTACACTCAGAGGAAGAGAAGGTCTGGGAGATGTATCCGCAAGGATGGCAGTCACCATTTTTGTCATGTTGGAGGAGTAGGCCTCCGGATGCGTCTCTGGAGGCATCAGTTGCGACTGCGAATTGTTTAGAAGTGTCAGGGATGTGTAAGACGGGTTCAGAAAGAAAGATTTCTTTCAGCCTTAAGAAGGCAGAGTTACAATCATCGGACCACCTCCATATCATGTCTTTCTTGGTGAGGTCAAGGAGTGGCCTGGCGATATCAGAATATTTGGGGATGAATCTTCTGTAAAAGTTAGCAAATCCCAGAAAGGAACAGACATCTTTGACTTTGGTTGGGGTAGGCAAATCCGCTATCCCTTTTAATTTGACCGGATCCATGGCCAATCGTCCGGGTTGGGCGATCATCCCTAGAAATTCCACTTGTTCGACATCAAACTTACATTTCTCCAGTTTCAGGTGGAGATCAAGTTCCTTCATTCGTTGGAGAACTCATTTAGTTCGTTCTTCATGGGTTTTCTGGTCTGGGGAGAAAATTAGCAGGTCGTCCATGTAAATTACCAGCCATCCTTCTGCGATCATATCCTGAAATGAATCATTCATGAATCACTGAAATGTAGGTGGTGAGTTCATCAATCCAAAGAACATGACAGTTGGTTTGAAAAGTCCCCGATGGGTGATGAAGGCTGCCTTCCATTGGTCACCCTCTTTTATATGTACATTGTTATACCCCCATCATACATTGAATTCGGTGAACACTTTGGCTCCCCATAGTTTGTCTGTCAGGTCAGAGATCAATGGGAGGGGGTACGCATCTCTTACGGTATGTTCATTGAGGTATCTGTAATCTTGACATGGTCATAGGCCCCCATCCTTTTTCTTGACAAAGAAAAAGGGAGACACTTGGGGAGATTTGGATGGTTGGATCTTTCCTGATAATAGATTCTCGTCAATGAAGTTGTCAGCTGCGATTCGTTCATCAGGGGATAGGGGATAAATCTTTGATACTTTGGGAACAAATGTATCATTGAGGTTGATGGGGTGATTGTATGGTCTAGAGGGGGGAACATGATCAGCAGCTTCCTTGGTGAAAACCTCCCTGTATGCCTCATATTGGAGAGGGAGTTCGACGGCGATTTTTTCTGCATCCATGGCTAGTTGGGTGGAGGTCGTGGTTTTCCTCACGATTTGTTCTAATCGTAAGGTAGTCGGGGCATTGGGGAAGTATCTAGTGGCGGATTTTTGAATTCTGTTGATGGCATAAGTATAGTAAGCTTGTTTGGTATACCTTTCCACCGTTTCATAGTTGATATAGTTTATTACTGCCTCTTGTTCTTCTTCTTCGGCGAAGTAGTGTTTCATCGGTGGTGGGGTAGGTTTTCCTTTTGAGAGGTATGCAGCTCGAGATCCTTGATGCGTTAAATAGAGGTCTAAAGATCGGTCTTTCTTGGAGTCAATTTCTACTGTCCATTTCTTCCAGTCTATTTTCGGCTAGGTAGCTTTGAACCAAGGCATGCCTAAGATAACGTTCTCCCTTCTGCATTGCATTATGTGGAACGTTACTTTTTGCGAAGTAGGGCCTATCTGGATATAAAGGGTGGAGGTGAAGTGTATGGGTCCTTGTTTGTTTGTGGAGTGGTCTGTGGTCCGGACGGTGATAGGTTCGGCAAGCTTCATCGTCGGGAGCTTATGTTTTCATACGAAGTCCCAGTCTATACAGGAGATATCGGCTCCAGAGTCAATAAGAGCCGCAGTGTCAATGGTTTTTAGTGTAGCCCTTGCTTTGATTACTTGTATGGGAAGGGTGAGAGCATGAGTTGCATTCTTGGCAATAATTACAGGGGCACATCGTACGGAGGGAGGAACTGACATCAACTCCAGTCCTCCATTCAAAAATCCAGTTGGTCATCCTTGAGAATTCTAGAAATAAAAGCGGCATCATCTTCGTCTTGCACTTCTTCAATCTTAGCTACTCCCTCCTCTTTTCCTACCACTTTTACCTTTCGTTCCTCTATCTTCTTCGCCAGTCCTGGATGTCCAGGACAGTCCCTGGCGAGGCCAGGCTTACCACATTTAAAACAGAGTCCCTTTTTCATCCTTTCCTCCCATTCCAAGAGGGAGAGTCGTACAACGTCAACATCCATTGTGTTCAGGTCCCGTATCTTTGGCGTAGTTGCGAATCTAGTGTGGGTTTGTGGTGAGGGATGGTTACCTCCGGTTCGAGATATAATAGTTCAAGATCTGTTCCAGTTATTGTGTAGGAGTTCTGCTTTCTTACACCAATCATCGAGCGTAGCAGGGACAGTTTCAGATTGATAAATGTGTTGCATAAGGGTAGGTTGTAGTCCTTCTGCGAAGAGCCTACAGAGGATGGTCTGATCGCTAAGTCCAGCCCATGTTGCCAATGAGCAGAAAGTGGTGATGTAGCTGAGGATGTCCTCCTTCTTTTGTGCCAGTCCTTGAAGCTGGTGAAGTGTGTCACCTTTGATGTCGGTGGTCTGAAATGTGCTGTCAAGCGTCTTAAGAAAGTCCTGCCAAGTCCCGAAAGACTGGTTCTTCATCGCCCCCTCAATAAAGGAAGAGGCCCATTCGAGGACTACTCCCTTTTTACAGTAAGAGAGGGTTAACGCAATTTTCTTTTCGTCATCAGAGTATATGTGTCTGTTGATCATGAGGTACAGGAGAACAGAGTTCATCCAAGGTCAAAACTTGGTTTCTGTTCCGTTGAAGTCGTTGGGTTTGGCTAAGGAGAGCTCCTTCCCCGGGGATGTCACGATTGTCGGTTGAGAGGTAGACTGGGGAGGGACAGTGGTCAATGGATTGGTAGATTGGAAGGAAGAAGCTACTCCAGTCATAGGGTTGGTTCCGGACGGTCCAGACATAGTAGTAGGTGGTGGTGTGGAGAAGAGGGGGTTTTGAGAGAGAGACAGTTTGGAAGTCTTTGGTCCTTTCTGGTGGGGGTTGGCCCACAGTGGATTCGGGTTTGGGTTCGAAATCTTGGTGGTCCTTGCGGAGGCAAGGGTTCAGAAGGTAAGCTAGATCTTTTGTTACACTTGTACCAGGTAGGTCCAAGTCGTAGCCTCAAGAACAGCGAGTTCAATGGTTCGAGTGAAGCGAGAGATAAAATCAGACAAACTGAGATGATGAGGTTCACAAATCTGAGTAAGATTGAGGAGATCTAGCTTAAGGAAATACAAGTACACTACTGATGGCTTTATATACTCTTGAGGTAGGAAGAGAAGAGCGGAAAGGGAACTCCTTGGGTTGCCATCAGTACAGCAAAACGCAGTCCACAGTCAGAACAGGAATCCACAGTAAGGGGAATTCCGCAGTATCAAATGATGAAGGTGAAACATAATGACTATGAGGGATAGATGCAATGATGAGGGATGAGTCAGAGTATCTAGGTCATTGTGAAGAGAAATGCTGTCCGTCATGTGAGAATATACATCCAATAGAGGAAAAAGAACAACGCAATGAGTACGATAGGGAGAAAATGAAGAGTAGCTCACCCACAGATCAAGGCAAGTTGTAACAAAAATTGGCAAACTCTACCCCTTATCCCCTGATGAAAAGAAAGCAGCCAACAAATTCATCAATAAGAACCTTGCTTCAGGCAAGATCTGTCCTTCCTCCTCTCCTCAGGCATCCCCCTTCTTCTTCATCAAGAAAAAGGATGGTAAACTTTGTCCCTGCCAGGATTATAGATATCTCAATGAGCACACCATCCAAGACGCCTATCCCCTTCCCCTCATCTCTGATCTCATTGATAAACTTTGCAACACCTGTATTTTCACTAAGTTCAATGTCTGATAGGGGTACAATAATGTTCAAATCAAGGATGGACATCAGTGGAAAGCTGCTTTTGTCACACACCATGGTCTCTTTGAACCCACTGTCATGTTTTTTGACATGTGCAACTCTCCTGCCACATTCCAATGGTTCATGAATGACTCTTTCCAAGATATGATTGCCAAGGGATGGCTTGTCATTTATATGGATGACCTTCTTATCTTCTCCCCTGACAAAATGACTCACACAGAATGGATTAAGTGGGCCCTCCAATGGATGACCAAACTTGACCTTCATCTCAAACTTGAGAAGTGTCAGTTTGCCTCTTCAGAGGTTGAATACCTTGGCATGCTCGTCAAACCAGGACAACTTGCCATGGACCCTGTCAAGCTCAATGGTATTGCCAAGTGGCCTATTCCAATCAAACCCAAAGATGTCCAGTCATTCCTTGGATTCACCAATTTCTACTGCCACTTCATCCCAGACTATTCCACCATTGCTTGCCCTCTTCTCAATCTCACCAAGAAGGACCATTGTTGGGAATGGACCCTAAGCTGTGAGACTTCCTTCTAGTCTCTTCAGAAACTCTTCCTCACTCACCCAGTTCTTCAACTTCCTGACCCTGCCAAACCCTTTGTCATTGCTACTGACACCTCAAAATATGCCTCAGGAGGTATACTCCTTCAGACCAACACTAATGGGGAATGGCATCCCTGTTCTTATCTCTCCCAGATGTTCAGCAATACTGAATGAAACTATGACATCTATGATCAAGAACTCCTAGCTGTCATCCATGGACTTAAAGCTTGGCACCACTATCTCCATGGCTCCCCCCATCACATCCAAGTCTTCACTAACCACAAAAACCTCCTTTATTTCAAAAAGGCCTGCAACCTCAACCACCAACAAGCTCGCTAGCTCCTTGACCTTCAGGACTTCAACCTCCACCTTGTCCATGTCCCTGGAAAACTCCTTGCTAGTTCCGATGCTCTCTCCCAACATCTGGACCTCATTCCCTCTACTAACACTGACAATGAGGGTGTCATTCTCCTACCTCCATCCCTATTTGTCAATATCATTGACACCACCCTTCATACACTTATCTCCCCACCTCCATCTCTGACCCCTTGATGCTCTAGCATCTCCAACTCACTGACACTTCCTCCCTTGCCCATCTTTGCTCTCACTTCTCTGACTGGCAGGTCACAAACAACATCCTAACCTACAAAGGACATGTCTATATTCCCCCAGACAACTCCCTCTGCTGTTCTATCCTTGAATGATGTCATGACCATGAATCCACCAGCCACCCCAGCTACCTTAAGACCTGTCAACTTGTCTCCACCAAGTTCTGGTGGCCTGGCCTAATCTACTTTATGTGCAAATACATGGAAGATTGTGGGGTGTGTCAGCAAAACAAAGTCAATACACACCTGACTGTCCTGCCACTTACTCCTATCTGCACTACTGGCACCCACCCATTCCAGTCCATCTCCTGTGATCTCATTGTCAGTTTACCCCCTTCTGACAGCTTTAACTCTGTGTTGGTCATGGTAGACCACACCTACAAGGGGGGTATTTTTATCCCTACTACTGACACTGTCACTGCTGAAGGCATTGCAGAGCTCTTCCTCCACCATGTCTACAAATGCTTTGGACTCTATGACAAAATCATCTCTGATTGTGGTCCACAATTTCCCTCCACCTTCATCAAAGAACTTGGCAAACTCCTCAACTACAACCTGAACACACAGTCTACCAGTAGGGTGCACAGAGTGCATCAACAGGGGAAAAGGCTGGGTGGTCTTCTTGGCCTTAACCAATGGTAAGGGTGGACTGGAGACCTTTAAGACTTCAGATAAAAACTGTCCAACTGTATGGTGGTATACACCTACAGACAGGATACCCCTGGCACATATGTGTTCTGGTTGAAGGGTGGTGCCCAGACTCTAGAATTATGGAGCTGTGTTGGTTAGTCTCTCCTGCATGGGTCAACTCCCTAACAAGGTTCTGGACTGAACTCTGGGTAAAAGGTGAGACCTGGTGGGCCTGACAGGCCCGACAGCCATGAGGCTTAGGGTAACAGGAAGCCTAGCCACAAGGCAGGTGAGCCATGGTCATGCAGTGACTCTCTGAGTTGTTGCATGGGCCCAAGAGGACAGACGCTCAGGTCAATCATAGGTATAATGTGTGATGAGTTGAGGAATGTCCCATCAGAAGAGTCAAGCTAGGGATGTACTCCAACCCAAACAGTGCAAGTCATGCACATAGCTTAAGGTGTAAACATGCTTTGGATTAGGGGCACTAGAGTAGCTGTGTTCTCTAGCTGCCAACAGTCCTTAGACATGAATCATCACCAAACCTGCTCCTCCTGTCCTCACCATGCCCATTGAATTTTATTCCTCTGAAGAAGAACTTGCCACCATTGCCTCCTCTCACACCATTCGCTTTACAGACACTCCCTCTTCCCTGACCACCTCTGTCACCACCCTCTCTGAAGTTGCTCCACCTTCAGACACCATCATCAAAGCTGGCTAGAATGAGCCAACATGGGAACCCCTGCCTTACCCTTCTATCATAACACCCAACATTCCCCTTGCAGGAGAACACCTTAAAGAGCCACTCTACCAAGACCAGAAGGAGAAGCTTCTCCACTATCTCTCCTGCAACCACCTTGCAGTACCCATTTATGCATACCTGAATTGCAATTCCCCCCTCATCCTTCTTTACAGAGCCTTCTTCTCCCTAGACAATGTTCAACCCCCATCTGCTCAAGGAAAAGTATGCCACAGCCTCCTAGAAGCCATGCATCAACTTGGCATACTAGCCTTTCTCCAGGATCTGGAATGGTACCTCCGTGAACTTGTGGAACAGAGGCAAGCCCATGTTGCCCTTCTTCCCACCTGCAGCACACATGAAGTCCATACCCCATCCATGCTGTCCATCTCTTTTTCTCCTCTCAACTCCAATGAAGAACAAGTCCTCCAACAAGAAGAGAATTGGTGGACCAGCTACAACAGTGAAGAGCCCCTGTCATACAACCGCCCTCGTATGCACAAAGCCTGCTACCAATGCCAGCAGTTAGGCCATCAGAAGGTAGACTGCCCTAACTACTAATGTGGGTTTTGCCATCACTTTTGCCCTCACCACACTGCCACCTGCTGCCCCCTTTGTCATCAGACTCCAGACCAAGTACCATCAAACTCACCCTCTAGTTCCTCCTCCTCTTCTTATCATTGCCAGTTGACCACTAACAGGATGTACCCCTCTAGGGGTCCACCTTGTCCTCAACCTCTGGTAGAACACCTTCAGCATTCTCCCTCTTCCCCTTACAAAGAGGATTTCGACACTACTGCCAACATGAACATGATGGACTCTCTGGGTGGGGGTTTTCTTGATCTTTGAAAGGTCTTCATCACTGTCTTGACCCTAGTACAGGGGTAATGTTATGATTTTTTTCTTTCACTTAGTCAGACAAGTTCTAGACATTATTTCTTTTTCCTATGATTACTCACCTCTTCTTGGTCATCAGCCCAATGACTCATCATCACCTCCTAATTGTAGTTCTTTCCTTCATCTTCTTGAACATTCCATGTGATTCCATCACATTCTATTTGTTGAGAATGATGATTATGTCATCATTAGTCAGCATCGATTAGATGTTAGATCATGCTTATCTTCTTATCTACCTTATCTTTCTAGTAAGCATGATTACACATGATCCTATCTTAACGGATCATTATGTGTTCTATATGATACTGCTCATGTTTTGCTATTGGCTATTACTAATAGTATGATAAGAGAGTTTACTGCCATTGGCTACTATTGTTCTACGTATTTAGAACAACCATACAAGTACAAACACAATGTACTGTATATAAGGAGGAGCTCCTACTTAGTTGCTCCTCTAACAGAATATCCATCTCTCTGTTCTTCTGCACTTCACAGTGACTACCCTATCCTTGATTACCACCTCAAGTCTCCTATTAAGTGAGTATTCCCACTTAGCTCATTTCCTCTACCGTTTCGGAGTCTTCTACTCTGAAACTATTTAGTCATCTCATTGACCGATCCTGTGTACAATTAGTCCTTTCATATTCTGTCAGCTTCTATACCTCAGGTATATAAGCCTCTCCTTTTCCTTACTATACCTTAAGCTAATTCTCCTCAGAGTTACTGCCTGTATCTCTAGACTAGCAATCTACTTGATCTTTCTCTCATCACCTCTCATCTCTTTGAGCCTCCACTCATGCTCTGAATGGGTAGTTTGTGCTTCAAAACCTCTAGTCCCCAGGTACCCAGTCCACTGTCTTGTGAACAGTACATTGACCTGATAGGCCATTAGCCTTTCAGTTACTTTAGACCCAGTCAACTCTTTGTCTTCTGGATACCTCAGAAAGTCCTAGTCTCTAGTTTTCTCAGGCCATGCTTTGCCCTATCCAGATCAAGTGTAACAAAACCTTTCCTTCTCCTTCTTTTCCTTAAGCTAGTTCTTCTCAGAGATACTGCCTATACCTCTAGACTAGCAATCCACTTGACTTTCCCTCCTTGTCTCCTATCTCTTTGAGCCTCTACCTGTGCTCTGAATGGGTAGTTTGTCCTCTGAACCTTTGTCTCTCCAGGTACCCAGTTCACCATCTTGTGAACAGTACCTCAACCTAGTAGATCATTAGTCTTTTGGTTACTCTTGCACCAGTCAACTGCTTGTCCTCTGGTTACCTTTGGTCCAGCCAACTGTGGTTGTCTGGTCACTGATAGTTCTAGTCACCTAATTGCTGCCTAGCAACTCTGTGACACCTTATCACCATCCAGTATTCTTGAACCCTCAAACCCTTAGCTTTAGTATAGGCCTTCTGAGGCTATGCTTTGTCCTACCAGGACCAAGTGTAACATCCAGTGATAGGCTCTGTAGCCTCTCTCTCAGATATTCAATCTCAGTGATTGTGGCATGAATTCTTAGGTCATACTTCTTGGAATGCCTTGCACCATGTGTATTCAAATCTTACTGGCATTCCTTGTCTAAACCCTCCTCCCAACACATCGCCTTATAAGGGATATTCTATTGGGAAGATGTCAGATAGATCCTTTCTGGGTTCTACAAAGTGGGCTTCTCACCCACTTGAACTGGTTCACACTGATTTAGTTGGCCCAATGCCAACTGAACCAAGATCACATCCCAGATATATTCTCACATTCATTGATGATCACATGAGTTATGCCTTAGTTTCCTTCTTGCAGGTCAAGTTGGATACTTTTCAGCACTTTTCTAATATGGTTCTTGGTCTGAAACATTTACAAAAAATGAATTAATCTCTGTCCATTCAGACCAAGGGAGAGAATTCACAAGTCAAGAGTTTCAATTGTTCCTCACTTCCAGAGGAATAACTCATCAGACTTCTGTCCCACACACACCTCAACAGAATGGAAGAGCTGAGAGATTTAACTAAACCATATTGGAAAAAGCAGAGGCTATGCACCATCATACCTGCTTGCCTAAATCATTCTGGCAAGATGTTGTAGAACTACAGTCCACATCTATAACAAGCAACCCATGCATCATCATGATTGGAAAACCCCCATTGAACTATTCAAAGGAGACAGAAAGAAGCCAGATGCTTTGTACTTTCATGTCTTCAGCTGTAAAGCCTACATCTTCATTCCTTCTGAATAAAGGCCTGACAAATTGTCACCCAAATCTGAAATGACATTTATAGGATATGAGCCCACTATGAAAGAATGGCATTTTTGGTCAAATTCTAATCACTGAGTTGTGGTATCAACCAATGCCACTTTCAATGAAGAGAGGTTTCCACAATGTTCCAAAAGTCAAGATGATGAACCTATCCCTATTTCAATGATGGACAATGATCAATCTGATCAAGAATCAGACCACATCGATCAACTGCTTAGAGTGAGATCACTGGATTGATATGAATACTTCTGTGTTCCACTAGGACTAGAAGATGTTCCTCCACCACCACCTCCTGATCCATATGATGGATATCACTGGTTTTATAATGAAGATGAAAATGGAGATGATCCAGATCAACTAAATGATCTACCTTCTAGAAGAGAATCGCCCAAATAGGAGAACTTTAAAAAAGACTTAGAACAAGAGTTCTCTTCTCCAGAACAACCTCTCTTGAAACACTGCTTAACTCCTACTAGACCAGGAATTAAACACCAAGGACCTGAATCAGGTCATAGCTCATCAATTCATGATTGACATCAATACAAAAGATACCTTGCATCAGATTCACCTCCTACTCCACCCACACCACCATCACTGGTGTGGAGAATTCCAGATTCCATATGAAGAAATTAGTATGCTCCCAGACAAAGGGAAGATGAATGTTTGGTGGAGTTCCAAGCTAGACCTCATTATTACCATCTGAGAGAAGAATGAACAAATGTTTATGAACCTGTAGAACAGAGACAGGAATGAAGATCACAGAGAGTTCCTAGACCAAGATTCATCCCTGATAATGTATATGGGGAAAGACATCTGGTTCAAATCAAATCTGAAATTAGACAAGGGCTTGATCTGATTCAAGAAGATCAGGAGGAGCAAACTCCTAGAGTGGAACCAAGAAATGTTCCAGATGATGATGATGATGATATGGAGAACCTATACAGTAATGTTTGATTCAGATCTCATCTTTCATATGCTGTTCAATCATCAGAAAGAATTGTTCCTAAACATTACCAAGCTATAGCAAAACTACCTCAAGATGAACAAAAAGAATGGAATGATGCGATGAAGAATGAGATTTCCTCTTTAAGAGAGAGACAAGTTTGGGAATTGGTTGATTTACCAAAAGGACACAAACCCATAAAAGGTAGATGGGTATTTGCGATTCATCCAGGAAATTGTGTAAAGGCATGATTCATTGCAAAAGGATTTACACAAGTTTTTGGAATAGACTACAAAGAAACCTTCTTGCCAGTGGCATGGTTTGAAACCATTCACCTTCTCTTTGCACTGGCTGCTCTCAATGATTGGGAGATAGAAGCACTAGATGTTAAGACTGCTTTCCTCTTTGGGGAACTTGACAAAGAAATCTATATGATGCAACCAGAAGGACTTGTGGTAAAGAATCAGGAGTTAAAGGTCTGTTGGTTGAAGAAAGCCATTTATGGTTTGAAGCAAGCTGTGCTTCAATGGAATAAGCAGCTCAATTAATCTCTGGTTGAACTTGGATTCAATGTTGTGTTTCAGACTCAGGAATTTATTTCAAATTCATTGGCAAGAATATTATTATCATCATTATTCATGTTGACAATGCACTTTTCTTGGGCAGTAACTGTTCACAGGTTCTTTCTCACAAAAAGAAGTTCATGAAACAATGGGAATCCCATGACCTTAGAGAAGCCAAAGAATACCTTGACATGAGAATCATAAGAGACTGTAAAAAGCAGACTTTAGTCCTAGATCAAAGGTCATACACTTTGAAAGTAGTCAAGCATTTTGATCTAGAGAACTGCAAGGAAACTTTTGTTCCCCTACCAACTGGATATACTCCAAGAGTTAATGATAAAGATATCAATCCTTCTCTTCAAAGCTGATATCAATCAGTGATTGGATCATTGCTTTATATAATACTTGGAACCAGACCAGACCTTGCCTATTCTGTCATAAAGATGTCACAATTCTCTTCTAATCCAACTGAGGAACATCTTCAGAAAGTGATGCAGATAATATGTTATCTTGCACACACACAAGTCCTTGACATCAAATATGATGGCTGAGGAGATAATCTAGTCTAATCACATATTCTGACACAGATTGGGCTGGTGATGTTGATACATCATGATCAACAACTGGATATGTCATGTTCTTAGCAAATGGCATCATCTCTTGGTTATCAAGAAGACAGAAAAAAGTCCAGCTTTCTTCTACCAAATTCGAGTATTGTGGAATGACCAAATGTGCAAAACAAATCCAATAGATTTCAAATTTCTTCAGAGAACTGGGAATCAATTTTAATTGCATACCTTTAGTGTTTAAAGGTCCAGTTGCCTCATGGTTGTACAATTGGGAACCAGACTGAATGGCAACTGGACTGCAGTTGTGAGTTGCCTGATTTCTGGGACAGAAAACTGCAGTTGGCAACTGGACTGCAGTTGCGAGTTGCCTTGCAACCGCTGGACAGCCACACTACCTAATCAGGCAATGTTCCCCTAATTTTCTGTGATTTTTTGACTACTTTTACCATTTTTTGAGTGTTTTTGAAGGGTTGAGTGATTTCTATGTGTTATCATTGCAAATTAATATATTTAATGACAGAATATGATGCATAGACACTAAATGAAGACTATTTACACTTGTGCAGGACAGGTTTCATATGTAAAACCAGTTGCCTAAAAGACCAGTTGCAACCAGTTTTTTTCAGTTTTTAGTGGTCCAGTTGCCTTATTTGGACCTCTAGGACCAGTCCTGGTCCAGTTGCCTTATTAGGAAGGTAAAAAACCGGACTAGACCAGACTTTAAATCACTACATACCTTTGTGCATAGACAATCAAGGAGTGATATTTATTGTATCCAACCCAGTTCAAGAAGGAAGAACAAAGCACATTCATATTCCTCAGCATTACATCAGAGAAGCTGTCAAAAACAGTGAAGTTGAACTATTCTATGTTCCAACTAATCAACAGTTCACAGATATCTTTACAAAGAATCTAGGAAAGGTAAAATTCCTAGAAGGGTTACAGAATCTTACCTTGCATTATCCCATACATGAACAGCGAGGAGGAGTGTTGAGAATGTCTTATCTTATCTTATCTTATCTTATCAGACATTCTATATTGGTCAGCTCTTCTATCTTATCATTCATGTCATTATGATTTCTCATTTATTACTCATCCTCATCATGATGACTGATACATTATTACTCATGCTAACTGATACTGACACTGCTTATGTTTTGTTATTGGCTAGTGCTTTTAGTATGATAAGCATTCTTAATGCTATTGGCTCAGATAAGAGCCTTTACTGCCATTGACCACTATTGTTCTATCTATTTAGAGCTACTATACACATGTACAAACAAACCTGTACTATATATAAAGAGGAGCTCCCCACATATACACTCCTCTAACAGAATCTCCATCCTCTGTTCTCTTACATTGCTAAGTGTTTACATTAAGCAACATCACTACCTGTGACACTTGGCTATCATCTATACTATGCCTACCTAGTGAGTAACTCCCACTAGAGTTCACCCTGTGACCTTCGGAGTCTCCAACTTTGAAATATTATGAGCTTTGCTTAGACAAGTAGGAGCCCATCTTGCTAGCACTCTTGATGCCTTCCTCCATCTCGCATGGCCAGCTGTGGTGGTTGCTGGATCTATTATTTTTGTATATGCTGATCACCCAAATCTATGATGGGTTGACAGTAGCCACTATGGTGGAATTGATAGTAAATTGCCTCATGTTCACCTTTCAGAATGGTTTCACTCTGTTCCAGAGGTGATCCAAGGCACTGATAGTGATTTCTCACCTTCAGTCTGCTACTCACAAGCATGAGCTGATGGTAATGATCACTTCTTCACAAATAGAATGTGATCAAGTAAGTCAAACAACTTCATCACCATCTCCACCCTGAGGACATCTTCCTTGAGACCCTCTATCTCCACCACAAGCAGTGAGACAAGAACTGATTGAACCCTCGAACCCTACCTCTCCTCCTGAGAGAGATTCAACTATATTAGCAAGAGCTGATAGACCACCCTGGTATGAACATGTACTAAGACCAATTAGACAAACTAACATCATACCACCAGGAGTACCCTTTGAGGTCCTCTGTCCTACTTGCCCCTAATTGCCTTGGAGCAATGAAGTAGGAGAAATCCACCAACATGGTGAGACTGATATTGTCTGATGTGGATCAAATGATCTTATTGATCACCAATTGGTTCTCTTTGATTACTACAGAGTCATCAGAACAGAACTTGAGCCTTCCACTAGATTCCCAGTACCACCTTCCACAGACTCTCTCTCTTGAGCCCTTAACCAACCTTCTTGATATGCAGAATGACACCTTGACCCACTCATCCTCACCTCTCATCCTAGCAGTGCACATGGAGGAGAAGAACCCTTTTTATGATGTGCAGCTGAGTGAGAACCTGGGCTTACCTCCTCACCTGCCTGGCATCACCCTGCCACCCTGGCTATAGTTCCTAGGATTGTCCAGAATGAGGCTTCCAGTCCTGAAGAAGAGGATGATGAGCTCAACTGAGAGAGGAGAGCCCACAATGTCAGACTCTTTGCCTAGCTCATTGCTATAGCACAATAAGAGCAAGCTAGGCACATCAGACAAGGAGAACCAGATCCTTTTGTCCCCAGCTCTCCCAGACCTTGTATATCCTCTGACAGTCCCTTCATCCCCAGATCTCTGATCCAGCACCCTGGAGAGGTTTCTCACAAGACCTCCCACTCCACCCACACTTCTTCTAAACCAGTAATACCTCCCATACCCACATCAAGCCCAGTTCTTCCTGGATCCCCCAGTCTTGGAGATCCATCATCCAGCTCTGATCTGACCAGCAGAGCATTACCAACTCTGCTACCTAGCAATGCTTGGTGGAGCACCTTTAGAGGCATATAAAGGGGTGTTTGCCATTCAAATCCTGAGTGGCAAAATGCTCATGGAGTTGCAAGTCTGGTATATAGATTGCCTGCTGTGAGCCAGGCTTTGCATAGAGTGGATCCCACCCTTCATCCTAGCCTTTCAAGAAGATGAGCAATTGTACTTCACCCACTTCCATAAGCTGCCTCTCCTAGCACTGATTCACCTCCAGACAACAGAGAAGGTGGATGTAGAAGTATTGGCATAATGACTGGTGAGCAACTGGGAGCTGTACCCAGTGTACCTGAACCATCAGCTAGTGATTATAAAGGAGATGATTCTGTGGTTGCCTCAGATGGTTTTCCCTTTCCGCATTCAGACATGTGAGTCTGGTGTAAGCTGACCAGTATGCACTCTAAGCTACTGGAATGAGACCATAGGCCAAGCCTATGAGGGTGCTGGATGGGCATTCCCCTCTGCATCTTATGAAGACATCTGATCATTCATCATAAAGGATCAAGGCTGGGAGCTATTTAGAAGGGACATTTTTCTGCTATCTTGGGCAAATATTTACTTTATGAGGTCAAAGAAGCCTAATGTAGTCTTCAATGAGGACTTATGGCTTGATGAAGTTGATAGAGGATGGTACTGAGGAGAACCTGTACCTCTAGACTAGCAATCTATTGATCTTTCCTCCCATTGTCCCTCATCTCTTTGAGCCTCTGCCTGTGCTCTGAATAGGTAGTTTGTCCCTTGAAAACCTCTAGTCTCCAGGTATTGAGTTCACCATCTTGTGAACCGTACCTCATCTCTGAGTATCTAGCTCTCTGTCTTGAAAGCAGTACTTCAATCCAGTCGACCCTGACTACCCATCGTCTGGTCCCCTTCATCTAGGCTCTTCCTGAGGCTATGCTTCACCCTACCCAGACCAAGCATAACAAAAGAACTAGCTTTTTTCAAAGTGACTACTCTCACATAGCTTGCCCACCATTTCACACAGACCCTCAGTCAACCCCACATGGGGTGCTCATTGTACTCCTCAACATGAGTCAGGAGAATCCTCAGACACTTTGCCACTGACAGAACTCAAATACTCACCTGAGACTGCCTAACCCCTAGACCTCAATCTACCCACAGATATTCCCATTTCTTCTGTCGAAGAAACCAACTACATAGAACAACTCACTGATCATCTTGATCAAACTTTAGACCTTCCTGCTGAACCTACTATCATAGGAATCCCCGAGACCAATGAATACTTTGATGAATATGAAGAACCTGACCCAGAACCAACTGTCATTGTACCACCCACCATGTCTACCACCAAACCTGTTGAACTTCGTCTTGCACCACCTGAGCACTACAATGGTGACTTCCTTAAAGCCACTCAATGGCTCAACTCTGTCTCCTTCTACCTCATTGTCAATGCCAAAGTATACAACTTAGATGCTAAGAAAATTCCCTTCACACTCTCTTATATTTTCAAGGGAGCCACCTTGACATGGGCAACCAACTTTTGCACCAAGATAGTCAAAATGAAAAACCTGGACCTCAGATCCATGGAAGATTTCTCTAAGAAATTCCATGCTGCTTTCAAGCAGCACAATGTTATTGGGACAGCCATCTCCTGGCTGGCCAATACTCATATGACCCAGAAAGGGGGGAAATACAAACCCTCTCTCACTGAATATCATGTAGAATTCCACAATAAGTCCACCCTCACCAGTATCACTAATCAAAATGTCCTGATTGGATACTACTCCATCAGAATCCCTGACTTCCTTATGAAACATGTCTTTAACATGGAGACTGCCAGAAACCCTCAAAATGTGGATGAACAAAGTCTCCACATTCAACACTCAGTATGAACAAGCCTGAGAAATTTCCAACCATCACACCTCCCCTTCCTCTCACCACACCTACCACACCTTCTCTGCTCCAAATGTAGAACGAGACCCAAACACCATGGATGTTGATACTGTACACATTGGCAAGCTTACTCCTGAAGAATACAGAAGATGCTTCGCTGAAGGAAGATGCCTTCACTGCTGAGAGAAAGGACATACTGCCAGGGAGTGTAAGGAATTCCAGAATGACAAACCCCTTCCTTCTCACCCCCACATCAAAAAGGTTGAGAAAGAAGACCTTCCATACCTGGAGGAAATAGAGGATGATGACAAGGATGACAAGGTCACCCACATCTCTTTTGTAGTGACCAAGGATTTTTAGAATGGAGGCCTAGATCAACACTAGCCACCTCCTCCCCTAGTACATGTGCTTGAGTAAATGTAACCATCCCTAGAACTACAAAATCCATGCAAATCTCTGTCCAACTCATAGTCCCCTTGCACACTATGAAAACTGTTGACACCCATGCCCTCATCAACAGCAGTGCAGATATCTCCTGTATCAACTAGCAGTTTGTATGAAAGCATAAACTCCCCACCATGAAACTTGCTGTTCCCATTCCTGTTAGGAACACAGACCAAACTCAGAACAAAGAAGGGGCCATTCACTTCACCTCTGCCCTCTTTGTCAACATTGAAGAGATTGCTCACCACATTCTCTTCCATGTCATGAGCTGTGGAAACAAAGATATCATTCTCGGTATTCCCTGGCTCTGCCATGCCAACCCCACCATTGACTGAGAGACCTGTACTCTCTCCATCTCTGAGATCACAGATCAATCCAAAGAACTCTATGCTGACTTCATGTCAGACACTGATCAGCATAACTTCTACTTTGTGCGACCAGGAATCTCATGTTCCATCCCCAATCGTCACAACGTCTCTGCTATCTATGACTCCCACCTCTTCAAATTCCTCAATTACAAGGAAGAATCCACCTATGTCAATAGAACCCTGACCAACAGGACTATCCATCACGTCATCTGAGGAGATGTCAAATGTTTTCTGGCCAACTCCCCTGTAGTCACCAAGCTCACCACAGCTACCGAACTTGTGATGGCTGTGGAACTGGCCAAACCAAAAGTCACACTACCCCCAGAATACTCCAAATTTGCCCAAGTCTTCTCTAAAGAGGCCACAGACCATGTCCTAATGAAACTGAAGCTTGTTCCACTGGGGTGCGCAGTACAACAAAGAGAGTATGTACAGTTGAGACTTACTGTACTTAGCAGAGGCTTCTCTTGAGGTGTGAGAGTCTAGATTAAATAGGAACAGATGAAGTGACTTCTAATTGATAGAAGTAGTCTGATACAAATGATCTGACTCATATGTATTCTGTGTCTACTGTTTCATGTATAAAAGTATCATATATATATCCATAATTCAGTCTGAGATAACTGAGTTTGATCTATGAATTGTTGTAGGATGATCTATCTATCTAT